>CM024801.1:25277628-25457628 GCA_014281875.1 Nibea albiflora
AGTGCTTAAAACATTCAAATAAATATGAACCAATGACCTTCTGTCTTAGTGTGAGATCAGACAGAACATATAAAGGAGCTGTGTGGATTTAAAAGCGGGCCGGTGTCAGTCTGCTCATCGTCGTGTTCAGATCATCTAGACTGACTCGGAGTGTTGAGGAGCTCCAGAAGAGTTCAGTCAACATCTAAAGAAAGATGGCTGCTGTCAGACACCAGGGACAGTGAACCCATGACCTTCATACTCCCTCAGGTCGGGTCGGGTCGGTGGCAGCAGGTTCAGCAGACGGTCCCCGGATCCTGAGGTGTCTCCAGCCTAGCTGGTAGATGTTGGACCTCCTCAGCTCCGAGCTCTCTCTGGACGTCCGAGTCACGACCCAAAGCATGTGACCATCGGTGAGGGTTGGAACGTAGACGGACTCTGAAGTACAACATCCACGGTACCGTCGGCACCGCACCGACCCGCCGGTCCATCTCTGCTCCATCACTCAGGAACGTCTTGAGCTCCTCTGTGAAGTCGCGTTTGTTAAACCTGTCTGACGTTAAATGAATCAAAAACTGTTCACACGAATTTCAATGAAACACTTCTCTACATCAGCTGTTTGTCCAGTAATAAGATCTCCTTCTCCAGCTTCTTCATCTTCAGCGCTCTGAACGCCATCTGTTGCTCGCGGTTCTCGATCTCCTTCTTGAGGTAGCAGCAGTAAAGAGCTCGTAAGTCTTCGGTCTGTTTCTGAAACACAAATCAAACGTCACGTCGTCTCGTGACGTTCTTTACTGTTTCACCTTCAACCGGCGCGATGAACTCACCTCAGCACTCCTGAGTCCGGCCGGTGCCGCGCACGCTGAGCTGGTCTTCTCCTGGAAGCTGCTGCTGTTGACGTCCTGCAACAAAGTCCAACTTTAGAGATCCGACGAGTCGAACATCTGTTTAGTCCACAGCTGTAAACATTCACAGATGTTTCACTCACGGCTTCAAACTGAGCGTCGCTGACGTCCGTCTCGTCGCTGCTGGAGCTCTCTGGTTCGGCCTTCGTTACGGGCAGGAGGAGGATGGGGTGGCCTGAGACTGTTGGAGGTGGGCGGAGGTTGAGTGAGGTGAGAAACTCCTGACGGGGTTACAAACAGATGAAGCTCACCTACCGCTGATGAAGGAGCTGTCCGACCCCGTCAGCGGTTCAATGCACGCCCCGCCGGCCACGACCTCCATCCTCAGCCCGCCGTCTTTGTGCTGCAGGACGTCGTCCTCCGCCGAGGTCAGGGACGGCGTCGCAGACCCGCCCTCTGTCCTCGCCACCTCGGCTCGTCTTCTTTTGGCTGTTCGGACAGATCAGAGAGTGAGACACTCGGCCGGACGCGATGACTCGTAAAGACGGAGACTCGTTACCTGTTTGAACGATGTTTTTATGTTTGACCTTCACCTGCTGCCACGAGCGCTTGTAGCCGCTGTCCGACACCCTGAACAAAGACGAGTGCACGTGTTAGAAGGACGGCTGAAACCAGGTCAATGTTTGTGTTTGGACGGACCTGCTGAAGGAGCTACTGATCCAGTTCTACACCGTCCATCACTGTCCCGTTTGGATCACCCATCAAACGGGACAAGAATGGACAGTCAGGACCGCGAGCTGACCTCCAGTCAGGTCCAGAGTCAGAAACAGACCCTGGACTCCACCTCTTCCCCTCCGGGAGGCGCTACAGATCACCAAAACAACCAAACAACCATCACTGGACTCTGAAGTTTAAAGACACCTGGAGGTTCCTCCAGAGGAACCACGCAGAGCTCACTCTGTGGAAGTTCTGTCACAATGTGAGCGTGTTGGAGACAGAAACAAACATTCACTGAGCAGACTTTGTGACTTCAGTTGTGAAGAAAGTTTTTCTTACGCGTTGATTTTGTCTGCGATGCGCTGCCAGGCCTCCTCTCGGAGTTTGGAGGCCGTGGTCGTGTTGGACTTGGCGGTCAGGATCTCTCTCTCTTCTTCATACGACCTTAAAATGAGTTCCTGCTCTTTGGGGCTGAAGAAATGAGCTCGCTCGTGTTTCTTCATCGCGCAGACGTCTGTGCAGCGGCAGAGGACGGAGAGCAGGCGTTAAAAATCTGACCACCAGCAGAAAGTTTGAAATGTTTGAACTGCTCACCTCTGTCACTGCTCATCTGCTCTGTGCTCGATTAACCTCCCCTCGACGTGCTCAGCGGGTGCGCGCGCAGTTATCCGAGCTGTGTTGAAGCTGGATTTAGTCATCAAACCCGGGAACGAACCCGCGCGCCGGGTACGTCACGTCGCGCGTCATATGCTCGATATAACGGTGCGGTCCGTGTACGGAAGCCGGCAGGAGGTGACGGCGGCAGGTGAAGCCGGATATCAGCGAGCTTTGTTAACCCCGGATTTTCTAATTCAGCTTAAAGGCGCGCTCACGTGAAGGAGGCGGGGTCTGGGACTAAAAGAGTCACGTGGGCGGGTCACGCGCGTCTTATTAACCGTTATTCCGCCTGCAGATGAAACAACTGTAATTAATACAGTTCAACAAGAGATAACATGATAGAATATTGATTTATATTTTACTGTTTTCATCATTTAATTCTTATTTATTCTGACTTTTATTTCTGTATGAACAAACAAACAGACTTTTATTTGATATTTAAAGACCTCTGTTACCTGAACAGGTGATTTTATTTTAAATTTTGTATGTATGTACATATCCACAGGTTGGTAAAGGTATTAAAGGCACATCAAGGTTATAATAAGACATCTTCTCTCATATGTTATGTACGTCATGTTCAGAGGAGTTTCTAATATTTTGGCCAGCCTGTTTACAAACATGAGATGGCTGAAATATTAGAAACACGTTAAATATAATAGAGTCCTGTTCAGCAGCACACACTGAGTGACCTCAGTGATAAACATTTAAACTGATCTGACAGTGTCGAGCTTCATGAAGGTGAATTCATATCAGAGCTGTTTCAGATTGTACGAGTGTTTCTAATGAACTAATATTAGTTCAGTTTAGAGGCTGTAACTCAAGCCGCTTCACTCCCCGGCGTATATATCCATGTATCATGTTTATATATAGATACACTGATATATATGCCGGGGAGTGAAGCGGCTTGAGTTACAGCCTCTGTAAATAAATATATATACACACACACACACACACACACACTTCATCCTAATGCAGTAACATTTTAACACTGAGTTTCTAATATTTTGTCCCTTTATGTCTGTGGACAAAATATTAGAAACAGCTGTGAATTCAGTTTGAATAATAAATTGACCTTCAGGAAGTCTGTGTTATCAAACTCACAGTGAGCCGAGGTCATGAAGTGAATGACCCCGGTGCTTTTACTGCAGCGGGCTCGGAGTGTTTCCTGTCTAAGAAGAATCAGACGTGCGTGGAGGTAATAATATTTACTTTATTTAAGTCAAGTTAAGCAGACATTTTTGTTTGGTGGTCCAGAGTTGGTTCGGGTGCTGCATGACGGAGCACGGAGATAAACAACACAAACATGGAGAGTAAACGGAGGGTGGAGGTGTGGTCCAGTAACAAACTGAGGAGGGTGGAGGGGGACCGGCTGGTCCCTGGGCCCAGTGAGGTCTGGTCTGGTCCGGTCTGGAGGGTTTCACTCGTCGTGGCCCTCGTAGCCGTCAGGGAGAGCGTTGAGGTGAGGGTTGTGGAAAAGACTTTTGTTGCCATCACCCCACGGGAAGCGCTGTGAGGAATCAAACACACGACACCGTCAGGACGACACACAGACACAGAGGCGCGTTTCATTGGTTATTTTAGAGCTCTGAGGTCGGACCTTGGAGCGGATGCGGAGGTGGGTGTAGGGGATGAACTCGGGCTGCTCGTGGCTGTGGTTCTGCTCCTTCAGGTACATGTTCAGCATGCACACAGCGACGCCGGGCAGAGCCACCACGTACGTCAGAATCTTCCAGGTTTTAGCTGGAACATGACAAATCAGATTAATGAAGTCTGTCAGTGACACGTCAGCAGAGAAAACTTCAGATTTCTAAACTTTGAACTTAACGTCTGAGCGACAGTGAAGTCGTTAAATCGATTAGTCTCAGATTTTATTTCAGCTCATTGAAGATTTTCTGCTTTTTGTCTCTGTGACAGAAACTGAAGTTTGAACCTTTTCTGACCTCGAACACAGACGTCTGATTGGCTGTCCGTGCTTCATGCCGTGTTTGTATCTGATGTTTTTAATGTTTGCTTCTCATGATGTTTGTTCTGCACCATGATCAGCCTGGTTCTGGTTCCTGTCGGGGTTCCTATCCCAGCTGACTGTGTGAGAGGCGGGTCCACCCTGGACACGTCATCAGTCCATCACATAGAGATAAACAAGCACTCACAGCTACAGACGGTTCACCTGTTGAGGTTCCTGAGAGAACCCACACAGACCCGTGGAGAACAGGAGAACTCCACACAGAACCAGCCGAGGTTCAACCCAAACAACTGATCACCGTGTGGAGAGTCTGATGATTCCTGAGAGTCCGCTGGGATTGGCTGCAGCTCCAGGAGAGGTTACAGGTGATGGACGGTCTCCTGAGCGAATCAACGCGCTGCTGACTGATCACATGGTTCAGTCACAGTAAACAGGAGCGTCCTCTCATCAGCACTTTGAACGGTGACGTTCAGCTTTCATCATCGAGTCGTCATTTTCTTCGAGTCCATAAAATGTCAGAAAGGTTCAAAGTTCGTCCTTCAACGTCTCAAACATTTTGTTTCCTGTCACAGAGACTAAAAACCTCAGAGAACGTTTCACATGTGAGCCGCTGAAATCTGAAACGTTCAGAGACCAAAAACGAGTTCATGGACTGACAGAAGATTTAAACTGTGTCAGTGTGTGTGAGGTGAACGCGCACGCATCAACAAACGATCAGACGGGAATCAAACGCTGATCAGAGACGACTGAAGGTCGACCAATCAACAACCGATCGACTAATCAATGACCTCCGATATGATTGATTTGTTATGAATCATTTTCAGGTTTTAATTTCTGTTTAACTTCATTTACATAAAAAAATAAAGAAAAAATAATGTGAAATATTTCAGTTTATTTGTCGTCACGTTTCTTCATAACATATTATAAATATAAATATTATGAGCTCAGAGAGTGTCTGATACTTTAACATTAACTGATTTAAGTTTTAAAGTTAAATCAGGAGCAAAGTGACCTGATGTGACGTCAGCTAACATTAGCCTGCAAGTTAGCTCCACTTAACGTCAATTAAAAGATGAGACAGAGACGTCACGAGTGTCTGTCTTAAGTCGCAGTCTTCAGTCTTAAGTCGTAGTCTTCAGTCTTTAGGTCGCAGTCTTCAGTCTTAAGTCGCAGTCTTCAGTCTTTAGGTCGCAGTCTTCAGTCTTAAGTCGTAGTCTTCAGTCTTTAGGTCGCAGTCTTCAGTCTTAAGTCGCAGTCTTCAGTCTTTAGGTCGCAGTCTTCAGTCTTAAGTCGCAGTCTTCAGTCTTTAAGTCGCAGTCTTCAGTCTTTAGGTCGCAGTCTTAAGTCGCAGTCTTAAGTCGTAGTCTTCAGTCTTTAGGTCGCAGTCTTCAGTCTTAAGTCGCAGTCTTCAGGTCGCAGTCTTCAGTCTTTAGGTCGCAGTCTTCAGTCTTAAGTCGTAGTCTTCAGTCTTTAGGTCGCAGTCTTCAGTCTTTAGGTCGCAGTCTTCAGTCTTAAGTCGCAGTCTTCAGTCTTTAAGTCGCAGTCTTCAGTCTTTAGGTCGCAGTCTTAAGTCGCAGTCTTAAGTCGTAGTCTTCAGTCTTTAGGTCGCAGTCTTCAGTCTTAAGTCGCAGTCTTCAGGTCGCAGTCTTCAGTCTTTAGGTCGCAGTCTTCAGTCTTAAGTCGTAGTCTTCAGTCTTTAGGTCGCAGTCTTCAGTCTTTAGGTCGCAGTCTTCAGTCTTTAGGTCGCAGTCTTCAGTCTTAAGTCGCAGTCTTAGTCTTTTCAGGTTCTGTGTGCAGTCAGGTCAAAGACGTCCAGCTAACGGCTAATGCTAACACAGCAGCGGAACAAGGTCACTGTGCAAACTGTGACGAAATGTCGTAAAATAACCGACCCGAGTCGAACCGGTGAGTCTGACAGAGGCGGGAACGTTACCGGAGTGCTCGCCGTGTCCGTGCCCGGCCGCCGCCGCAGAGAGCGGACGCCGGCTCTGGGTCAGAGAAGACCGCAGCGCCTGAGAGAGCCGTCCGAGAGCCGCCATTTTCCTGTCTGAGGGACGCACGGGGACCGGAAGCAGTTTGTAAAGAGAGGGCGGTCACGTGACGGCGAGGCTGCGTCATGAAGCGGCGCCACAGCGCGACTTAGCGGGAAAACAGAGAAACTATAAAAATAAGATAAACGAACAAAAACTGATTAATTATTTATTTACATTATTTTATATTTACACTGAATCATGTTAGCCTGTATGTTTCTGAATCTTCCTGCTGCTGCAGTTCCTCAAACGTCCACCTGAGGCTGGTTCCAGAAGTGAGTCAGTCTCCATAAGTCCCCATGTTAGACAGCAGAAATAAACATGTTTACAGCCTGGTACAAAAAACAGTTTTGGTCTCTGTAGCTAATATTTAATTAACAATGAGCTAAAACACGCTAACAACAAAACAACCAAGCGGTAACCTCCGTGGCTGGTAAATGAAGCTGATGTGGAAAAAACAAAAATGGCAGTTCCTCAAACGTCCACTTGAGGCTGGCTGCAGAAGTGAGTCAGTCTCCATAAGTCCCCATGTTAGACAGCAGAAATAAACATGTTTACAGCCTGGTACATAAAGCTAACTAATGCTAACATTAGCCATCTATTAATATGCAGGGATGTCAGTTCACAGCCTTCGGGCTCATGTTGCACATGAGCGGTCACCAGGTTATTAACTGTGTGTAAAATAATAAAAACAAAATATGGTTAAACGTCACATTCGGTGAATGTGTGTAAAGTGTCATCACTTCCTGCACGTCACACATGATGTCATTGAAACAACCTCTCACTTCCTGTGTCCGTTAACGAGGATAACTAACGAGTGAACAACCTGGAAACATTTTGAGGTTCAGCAGCGTTTCTCTTTAAAAGGGGAGGACGGTCTGCGGTCGGTCAGAGTCCAATTCAGACATGTTCAGAGATTCTGTGCTGGATCGCGGTGAGTCATAAACGTTGGTTTTGCTGGCAGAGTTCTCCTTTAAGATGTAAAGTTTTCAACATTTATAGAAACATGTAGAAATGTGCTTTAATCAGTGTCACACGTAGAAAACAAACAGCTTAAATTAAACTCTGAATCGTCTGTTTATGCATAAAAACAACACTTCTCTGTTATAATGTGCATTCTGTGAGGTATGAAGTGAAATTTGCTGCATATGTTTGTAATAAATTGTACATACAGACAGAAGTCTGTTATTTATCGAGCCGTTAATCGTTAACTAAAGCAGATTTAGGTGACCTCTTGTTCTCCGCTGAACTCTGGACTGTTTATATTAAATTAAACGTCTTTTTTCCAGAAGAATCTGTCAGAATGGATCCAGAGTATCACCAGTTTGGGTCTCCTGACAGCAGCCCGGTCCCACGAATGATGCAGACAGGTATGACACGTCATGTGACTCGTTAATGAGGGTGTGAGGTCATGGAGTAACACCTGCGGATGGTTACAGGTCTGAGGAGGAGGATGGGATACGTCCTGTACGGAGTCCTCGTGCTGCTGCTGTTAATCCTGCTGATGGTCATCGGCATTAAATGTATGGCCGTAAACATTCTCAGATTCACACATGTCGTTTGTCTGATGGTGTAACGTGTTTTTGTGTCCAGTCACTCAGGTAAATCAGGAGATCTCTGCTCTCAAACTTCAACTGGAGTCAAACGAAGAGCCTTCAGGTCAGGAAACTTCTCTAACGGCGTGATGATGATGATGATGATGCAGACGTTCAGGTGATAGTTCTGTTTGTCTCCATTTTGAAGGTGTGACCGTGCAGGTGAAGAAGCTCGTCCCCGTTAGAGGTAAACAAACTTTAAACCGTTAAATCAGATTTCTTTGGGGTTTTCTTGCCGTTTCTTGCATCTTCATCGCTGCAGGAACGTGTCGCGAGAACTGGGTGTCCTTCCAGAGAAGCTGCTACCTGGTGTCCACCAACACCGCCACCTGGAATGAAGCCGAGAAGCAATGTCAGAGTCTCAGAGGACACCTGGTGGTCCCGAACAACGTGGAGGAACTGGTGAGAGCTAACAGCCAAACATCACCGTCAGCCCAGCTCGGCGTCTGTCTTTATGACTTACGTATTGTCCAGCTCCTGTTCTGGCACGACACTGGCTCCGCTCCCCATTCAGGCCTTAAAATGACACGTTTACATTTCATTGTACTTCCAGGACTACCTGTCAGGAATCACTGAAGTCCACTACAACTACTGGATCGGGCTGGTGGAGCGAGAACACGAGGGACAGTGGAGCTGGGTGGACGGGACCATCTTCAACTCATCCGCAACGTAAGTGTAACGTAAACGCGAAGTCTAAAAAATGACAAAGAAACGTTGTGATACGTTGTTTGTATGT
The DNA here is from genome assembly GCA_014281875.1 of Nibea albiflora. Taxonomy (NCBI): domain Eukaryota; kingdom Metazoa; phylum Chordata; class Actinopteri; family Sciaenidae; genus Nibea; species Nibea albiflora. The sequence continues at coordinate 25,286,151 of CM024801.1, forward strand.
TTGCGTTCAGTTTCTGGGACGTCGGTCAGCCTGATGACTGGGACTACAGGGTGAACGGAGAGGACTGCGGGCAGCTTCACGCCTCCACAAAACGAAAACGGAAGATGTGGAACGATGCGGCGTGCAACCTGAGGTACCAGTACATCTGTGAAACCACGGCGTGACAGGAAGACTGAAGCCTCATGGGAAATCATGTTTATAATCATGTGAGCGTGTGAAGAGCTTCTGTGTGTAATAAAACACGAACATGACGACGCCTGTTCTCCTTTATTGACCTTTAAAGACTCTCATGGACCCGCTCTGATCAGAGGGAGGCAAAACTTCATTTAATATCAATAATTAAGATTATTGAAGTGATTTTATTAGTCTGACCCTCAAAACTTCAAAACTGTGAAACCTCAAACCCAAAATACAAAAATGGGAATTAAATTTCAGTGGAATGAAGCGTCGGGCCGGAGGAGGAGCCGTGAGTCGATCCATCAGAGGAACACGGAGCTGAACGTTGGAGAGACGTGGTCACCCAGCGTGTGCCTCATTATGCAACATGTATGTTGACATACACACTTCAAACACGCTTCAGGACGAGCGTGCAGTGGAAAGCGGTGTGAACGCAGCGTGTTGACACAGCTGACTGCTGGACAGCTGTGCTGAACTCAGAGCAGCAGACGAGAGAATACTCATTTAAAAGAGGAAAATAAATCTGAATGAACTGCTGCAGGTGAGTTTACCTCATGTTGAGTTTATTCACGTCACTTCAGGCATCAAACGGACTGTCAGACTCCATCTGTTCATAGTAAACAGTGAAACAGGTGAGATGATCTATACACACAAATCTAAAGATGAAGGAGACAAAAACTTTTCACTTTCTGACCTGAACTCTGCGTCTTTGGTCGATTTTCAAGACGCCTTTGTGCAGTTTAACTCATAAATACAGTTATTAGGATTATTTTAGAAACAGAAGCTCAGATTATTATTATTAATTAATTATTATTAATGAACAAAAAGAGTTGCATGGCAGCAGAAAATGCTGTTAGATCGAGTTTCAGAGGTCGTTCATGAACCAAACGTTTCACATCTTTAAGTCGTTTTCTTGACTTTTATTTAGTTTCAGCTGTCAGCCACACTGATCCTGATAAGCACCAAACCTCGTTAAACTACGACTTTAATTAGATGAATCTGACAGTTTCCTTAAACTCGGGGTCAAAGTGTCGTTCAGCAGCTTCACACAGAGATGCTGTGTCTTCTAACAGTCTCACACTCGTAGCCGGAGGCGTTAAAAATACGTGTTGAGACGAATAAAAAACTCTCACCAAATGCAGGAATCCTGTCGAGCTGTCTGAGTTCGAGTCCCACCCTCGTGTCTTATCACCTCCCGTCCTATAAGAAGCTGCAGCGACGTTCACGTCTTTCAGACTGCAGTCATGAAGGTTACAGCTCCTCTGCTGCTGCTGCTCGCCGGTGAGAAACAAGCTCAGCCTTCAGAGAGTTTCAATCTTTGACCTGATGTTCATTCTTCTGTTTTCATCTCCTCAGCTCACACGGTCAGCGGCTCTCTGCTGCCCAGAGCTCTGTGGCAGTTTGGCAGTATGATCCAGTGCGCTCAGCCCGGCGTTAACCCGTTCCTCTACAACGGTTACGGCTGCTGGTGCGGCTTCGGGGGGAAGGGGACGCCTCTGGATGACGTGGACAGGTGAGGAAACACTTGAATGTTCTCACTCCTGATTGGTGGACTCTCTGAACATGCACGTTGCTCCTCTGGTGTTCTTCAGGTGCTGTGAAGTTCACGATAAATGTTACCGAGCCAGCAGGTTGGCCCCCGGGTGCACGGCTGTAGCCGACCTTCCTTATGTCCTCGTCTACGATTTCACCTGTTCCAACGAGCAGGTCACCTGCTCAGGTAAGACTCAACACTCAGACTGTTTGAAGTTCAGAGATTCAGATTTGATCATTCATATTTCATGTGTTTCATCATTTTAAGGGAATTCACACAGAATAAAGTCGTTCTATATTAAACTGTTCGTTTTACAGTAAAAGAGAAAAATCCACCTTTGTACCTGTTTTAGTGTCTTTCAGCTCGTCGGCTTTCATGCAGCTGTGTTTGAACAGCTGGATACACACACACACACACACACATATAGGAGGACTGTGCAAACAGACGCTCGCCTGTTTGCCTGTTTTTAAGCCGCTGTCATTCACTTCCTGTCTCCACAGCCTCCAACAATAAATGCCAGGCTGCCGTGTGTGAGTGCGACCGCGTGGCGGCTCACTGCTTCGCTCAGCACACATACAACCCCGAATACAAGAACCTGGACCCCAAAGAACACTGCGTCAACTGAGACACGCCAGAACAACAAACAGGAGAGACGACGGATTAAATCAAAGTTTAATTAAAATGAAGAAGTTTGATTTGTGGAATAAAATGTGAGATTCTCGCTGCAGCTGAAGTTCAGAGCTCCTCCGTGTCCTCGTGTCTGTTTGCTCACATCTGCAGCCGAGCTTATCTCAACTTTACATACATACAGATCACAACAGGAAGCTCAACAAAAGGTCAAAGGTCATGTGTTGATTCATGAAGCTTATGGTTGGATCATAAATGTACAAACATTCTGCAGAACTTTTAAAAAATTATTTAAATTGATCATTTAGGTCCAAAAACAACAATTAGCAGCAACAACAGAGAAATGATTAGAATTTCAAAATAAGAGCGCGGCTCTGTGGATTATATGGGCTTGTAGAGGAGAGTGGTCACGTACTTCTTTTTGTATCGATGTGTCGCGCTGAGAACCATCACGCCGTCCTGAAAGACAGAGACAACACGAGCGTTCACACTGTTCTCAAGACGCAAAACATCGCTGCTAAGCACATGACACATGTCATATTGTGGCTTTAGCTGGACAAACTGCTAGCTAGCTAATGTATTAAAATCCTGGGTGGCTAACGTCAGCTAATTCATCCGGACTCCTGGTTGGCTCGCCGCACGTTATCGCCACCAAAACATGAATGGATACGTTAGTTCAGCAGCTAACGTGATCCATGATGCTAACTCATGTATTGTCCAGCTCCTGTTCTGGCACGACACTAGCTCCTGTAAACCTCTTCCTCTTCTTCTGTGTCCTCCTGTGGTACAAACACTAACACTCCCCTGCTGCTCTGAGCTCACAGTCCAGCTAACAGGCTGAGCTAACATGAGCTAACAGCAGCTAACAGACTGAGGTAACATGAGCTAACAGGAGCTAACAGGCTGAGCTAACATGAGCTAACAGCAGCTAACAGACTGAGCTAACATGAGCTAACAGCAGCTAACAGACTGAGCTAACATGAGCTAACAGCAGCTAACAGGCTGAGCTAACATGAGCTAACAGCAGCTAACAGACTGAGCTAACATGAGCTAACAGCAGCTAACAGACTGAGCTAACACGAGCTAACAGCAGCTAACAGACTGAGCTAACAGCAGCTCCAGCTGTCAGCAGTTTACTTCACTGTCCATCATAAACTCTGTAAATCACAGAGACTGTTTCACCAGAATCAGTGAAATAGTTGGTGGTGTGTGTGTGTGTGTGTGTGTGACTCGTGTTGTTGCTTACCTTGATGGACAGGGCGTACAGGTGGTTGAGCATCACGTGGTTCGGTTCTGGCAGCAGCGTCGGGTCACACTGATTCAGATTCAGAGACAGAGGATGAGTTTAAATGGGCCGCACGGCGCCGCATCAGGTGGTCGTGGTTCATACTTACAGAGATGCCGGTGTCCTTGTTGAGCAGCACCTGCAGCAGGTGAGGAGGTAAGAACGGAGGATGTTTGAGTTTGTCGTCTGTTCTGATCACGTACGCGTCCTGTTGGTACGGACCGGGAGGCGAACTGGACAGGTCTGTCAGAGAGTGATCACATGACACGAGAGGTCAAGGTGTGTGTGAGAGGCTCATTTTGTGTGTGGTGGTTGAAGGTGTGACAGGTGAGCACCTGACAGGTCGGACGTGTCCTCTGAGTCGATCCTGAGGGCGTCAAACACCTCGAAGTCCGTCCTCTTCACCTGGATGACGTTATTAACGGTTCCCGTCTTCGACGTCATCACGGCCTGAGAGACACGGCGTGGACACAAACGTCTTCAACTTAAAACACGAGGACGACAAACTCTGAAGCGCTCACTCACCCCGGTCGGATCCAGAGTCCACTGCCCGTCCACGCAGAACTTGTACTGGTGCTCTCCCTCCGGCAGGTCCACGATGGCCACGAAGTTCTTCTGACTGCGAGAGACAACAAGAGGAGTGAGACAGGTCGGCGAGGTCCGGCCCGGTCCAACAGAGTCGGACTACCTTTTGTTGAGCGGGATCTTTGTGACCCAGTTGTTAAAGGAGCCGGACACAAAGACTTCTTTGGCTCCTCCGGTCCACCTGAACACCGTCGGCCTGGCCTGCGTCGGGCTCTTGCTGTCGCTCTCCAGGTCCTGCTGCCACGCCAGAAACTCCTGAATTTCCTGCGGCGCCTGCAGAGCGCGAGCGAGGTTAACGAGAGCCGCTCCAACACACACACACACACGCTCACACACAGGTCAACAGGTGAGACTCAGGTGGACGTCTTCATCAGGTGAGTCCGATTCAACCAGATCACATCAGAAAGCTTTAATAAATATATTCCACTTGGTTTAATTTAATATATTGTAATATTAATAATATATTTTAACATAAACATAGAAGAACGAGACTGAAGATGTTTGTTGATTTAGTCTCTGTGATTTTTACAGTGTAAAACTTCACTGCTAAAAAACTTAAAAACAGTTTTGAAATTGATTTCACAGAAATCACTGAGAACATTTACTGTTAATGTAGAAACAGGACTGTCTTAAAGACTGTCTTAAGTCTTAAAGACTGTCTTAAAGACTGTCTTAAGTCTTAAAGACTGTCTTAAGTCTTAAAGACTGTCTTAAAGACTGTCTTAAGTCTTAAAGACTGTCTTAAGTCTTAAAGACTGCCTTAAAGACTGTCTTAAGTCTTAAAGACTGTCTTAAAGACAGTCTTAAGTCTTAAAGACTGTCTTAAAGACTGTCTTAAAGACTGTCTTAAGTCTTAAAGACTGTCTTAAAGACTGTCTTAAGTCTTAAAGACTGTCTTAAAGACTGTCTTAAGTCTTAAAGACTGTCTTAAAGACTGTCTTAAGTCTTAAAGACTGTCTTAAAGACAGTCTTAAGTCTTAAAGACTGTCTTAAAGACTGTCTTAAAGACTGTCTTAAGTCTTAAAGACTGTCTTAAAGACTCAGCCTGACACTTTTAAAGTTGAATCTTCTTATGTCTCATTAATAACATGTCAGCGTGTTTAAATAAATATGAACATAAAGTTTGTGTCTTCAGGACAGTTTGAAGTCATTGATGAGGTTAAACATGCAGAGCAGCAGCCTCCATGTGGGTCCAGTCCCGGTCCCGGTCCCGGTCCCGGTCCTGTCTTACCTTCTGGTCCTCTGCGTCCTCTGAGGTGTCCATCAGGATGTTGGGTCGGGCCTCTTTCCCTCCTTGCTGTCCGCTGGACCGGTCACTGCTGCTGTTCCCCATCCTGTACCATCAAACACACGTTAAGACCTGCAGGGACCAGAACCAGAACCAGAACCCCTCTCTCCCTCTAGAAGCAGAACCAGCGTCATGAGACAACAGACCTGGATCCTCAGCCGGACTGCGTGTGTTCAAAGACTCTGCAGGTCCGAAGTCTTGACGACGGTTCCGTCTTCGGACCAGAACTTTGTTTTTAGTCTGTCGAACTTTAAGTTTCTTCTTCTACCGTCCTGAGAGCAGCTGTGTGTTTGCCGTGTGTGTGTGTGTGTGTGTGTGTGTGTGTGTGTGAAGGAAACACACTTCTTCCGCCTCACCGAGAGTTAAAGTTTAACCCGACTGTTGCCGGTGTTCCGGCTTAACGAGCGACCGTGTTAACTGGTGACCACTAGCCGTTAGCCGTTAGCTCCTGTGGCTGTCGGCCGTTGAGACTCGTACCTGTCCTCGTGCTGCCTCTTAGTTTAGTTTCTAACGTTACACTGTTAAAAAATCTGACGCCTGATTCTTCTCAGGTGTTTCTGCCTGACACCCGCGTGTTATCTTCGTGTTTCAACACCTCTCCCATCTGCTACAACTACTGTTAGCGTCGGCTAACGGGTCTCCAGTTAACACGGTCACTCGTTAATTCGAAACACCGGAAACGATTTTAAAAACAAGTAAAATCAGATTAAAGCTGCACGAGCTCCGACAAATAACAAAAATACATTTTTATGTGAACATGAACAGATTTAAAGGGACAGGTAGAAGTATGTTTGTGATTTAGCGCCCCCAGCTGGCTGATGCCCCCAGCTAACATTACTGACTAGTCCAGCAGCAGTCAGCCAGCTCGGCGTCTGTCTGTCAGCCTTTTATTTCACCAAGATCTCACCAACCACTAAAAGTCAGTCCCAGATTTACTCTATGATGCTAACTTATGAATTGTCCAGCTCCTGTTCTGTCACGACACTGGCACCTGTAAACCTCTTCTTCTTCCCGATGGTCCTAGATGCCCGTGGTACAAACACTAACGGACACAAACTGCTCTGAGCTCACAGTCTGGGCAGCCTGGCTAACAAACTGAGCTAACAGGAGCTAACAAACTGAGCTAACATTGGCTAACAGCAGCTACAGTGTCTTCTCTTGAACGTTTGAATAGTGAATATTATCAGTGATGTATGTCTCCACTGTGTCACACTGCTGCTTCACTTCATGCTCCACATGCAGATAAAGTTTAGAAAGATACAAAATATTTCAAAATATTTTAAATGTTCAGCTTGAAATCTGAAAATAAAAACTTAAAATGTGTTAAAGGATTGAAGGTGTGTGTGTTTAGTGTTAAAACCAGCAGCAGGACCTTTAACTTGTTGTTGACATGTCTGTATCTCTTCTAACACTGAGACGAAACAAGAGTGACCTTCACTGAGTGAATACAGACGAGTCTGCATGTTTTTATTTTGTGTTCATGAATCACATGAAACAGGAGCGCCGTGAGAACGCCTCTGAAATCAGTGACACAAGGACGAAGTTTAGCTGCAGGTTAGCTACAGGCCTAAAAGGATCTTTTAGGACATATACTTCAACTTTCAACGCTCTGAATCCTGCATAACTTTAAGCCTTAATATAATGTGAACAGGTGAGTTGTATATAAATTCACCCTCAGTACAGTTGTCATGAACGGGGAAATTAGCTACAGAGACCAAAACTGTTTTTTGTACCAGACTGTAAACATGTTTATTTCTGCTGTCTAACATGGGGACTTATGGAGACTGACTCACTTCTGCAGCCAGCCTCAGGTGGACGTTAGAGGAACTGCGGCCTTATTCTGTACAAAAAAGTCAAACAGGACTCGTGGATGGAATGTTTTAAAATAATTTATTAGGAATTTTAAAAAGTTTTTTTTCCCAAAGGAATAAAACATGACAGGAAAATGAAAATCAGAAAATGTTACAGTGTTGACAAGATTGTTATTCTTCAGTGAAAACAGCATCAAAGTTTGAAACTACGGCGTCGGCTCGCAGCGACGTGAGCGAGCGTATCAAAGTGTAAAACCCGGCGTGGATCGAGTGCTTTTTGTTCTTCAGCTAACGTTCGCAGGAAATAAACTAGTTATCGTGATCGGCCAGTGCAGCGTCTTCGTAGCTCTGAACATTGTTTTGGTCTAAAAAAGAAATCGCGGTCACGTTGCTACGGTCTGTGACCTCCAGTGGATACGCAGTGATGGAGTTTCCTGTTGGAAGAGCCACCTTTCTAAAAGGTTCAACCATCCGCACGTTGACAAAGATGTTAATGTAACAACAACAAAAAAAATCAGATTAAAATTTCACATTTGCAACTGAGGTACCGCCCCGCCCCCAACCCCGAAAATAAAACAGCACATGGCACATTGGAGACCAATGTGAATAAAACCACGACACGCAAACAGCAACGCAACCTGCAGAGCCTGGACACAGTTAAAGCAACATTGTGTTCATCACGTTGATGCTACAGTTACTGTAGCGTCTGTGATTTACAGAGTTTCCTGATGGACAGTGAAGTAAACTGTAGCTGCTGTTAGCTAATGTCATTAGCTCAGTTAGCTGTAACAGGCTCCAGCAGAGTTTTGGTGTTCAGACAGCTAAAGTACAGGAGCTTTCGGTGCAGCAGTGCCGTGCCAGAACCGGAGCTGGGTGAGCAATCTAACCTTTAGATAACATATCCACTCATACTGTTCTACTAGCAGTAACGTCAGCAAGCAAACCAGGATGAATTAGCTGATGTTATCCAACCAGGACAGGATCTTAATATGTTAGCTAGCAAGCTATTTGAATGCGTTAGCAAGCTAGTTAACGTTATCCAGCTAAATAGCCACAATATGACGACATGTTATGTAATGCCTAAAGAGTAGCCTGGACTAGTCAGTAATGTTAGCTGTCTGCTGTCTGTTGTTGACCTTGTTGATGTTTGGCTAGTTTCTGATCTGAATCCACAATGTTGCTTTAGCCGTGCACGAGCTCTCCTGCACGCTGCTCCTTCATTTCGCCTCAAACAATCATCACATATCGAAAAAATCACAGTTAAAACAACAAAACGACAAAGTAAGAAAACAGCACGTTTCTTCATCCCTCCACAGACTCAAAGTGTTTCGACTCTGAAGCAGCTTCTTAAACGCTGTCGCAGAATCGCGACGTCAAACACGTCGAAATGTTCTCGACCCTCCCTCGTGTGAAACTTTCCAGTCGTACCTTCACTCCCCAAAGAAACAGTCATATTTACAATATCTTACAGAATTGTACAGCTCATGTCGGCCTAACTGTGACTAACGACCATTATTAGTGTAACAAGTCTGTTAAAAACCTACCAAGATATACACTTTGTGACACATTTTCAAGAAATCGTATTAATCACAAATGTTTTGTTAAAATTCAGTATGAACTACTGACAAATATACAGTTTTTCCAGTACAAATTACAGCTCCTGACCTCCGACACAAACGCTGCCGGAGGTCAAATAATCAAATAAAACAGAAACAAACGACGCAGCGTCACAAAAAGAAACATAAAAACCAAAAACACTAAAATACAGCATCTGTATGTGTCGCTAGTACATGTAGTGATAAACTTCTCACTCGTCTTACAAACTTCTTCTTCTCAGGAGGTTTAGTGAGGCGTCAGTAGAGTCGGCTGGGTTCAGGCTGACACCGGGTGGTGGTGGTGGTGGAGGGGTGGAGGTTTCAGGTGCCTCCCCCCTCCAGGCCGGAGAGAGGTGAGGTGGGCCGGTTTGGACCGAGACAGGCCAGATCAGCTCCAAAGCAGCTTCAACTCCTTCCAGCTCTCAGTCTGCAGCTCTGCACTGAAACAAACGTTACAGTTACTCACATGGTCAGCGTCACATGCTCTGAAACAAGATGGCGGTAAGATGACTTACGCTCTCAGTGGTAGCCGTTAGTGAAGGCCGTGGCGATCAACGGGCCCTGCGGAGGCAAACACACAAGTTTAAAGGTCACTTTGTTTAAATATATCAAACACCTGGTACAGGTGACCACCTAGAAACAGATATGCTAAGCTAATCCACAACAGTACATTAGCTTAGCTTCATGCTGTCCGGTCTGCAGTAGCTAACACACTGACTCTCACTGTCCGTTAATTAAAAGTCTACATCCAGCAGACAGTTAGCTTTGCTTAGCATAAAATTGGACTACTCCTAGCCATGTTAAACTCTGCCCGGCAACCAGCTGCTGTTATTTGTTGCTCTGCTCTGATTGGTCAACTGCTGTCTCACTAAGAGAGAGAAAGCCTTGAAAATAACCGTCAAACAACAGACAGCTGTCAGCAAACCGTAGGTCGTATCAATGAACAAATGTGATCGTCATCATCCTGAATTCTTCCTGAACGTCTACATGTATAATTTATGTGGATGAAGTTAAAAATATGTCCTGTAGAGCGAGGTCAATAACTGATACGTCTGCCTCGGCCTGCTCATCTGACCTCACAGAGCCAAAACTAAAAGTCTGACAGCTTCAGCAGGAACATGTGAGCGAGCAGGAGAACGTTTCCAACAGTTTGATGGTTACGTTATTTCTGTGGAGTCCAGTTTGAGCCTCTGAGGTCAGTTTGAACACGTTTTATTGACACATCTCTCTCCCTCTCCACTCTAGCGGCCATTTTAAATTTTCCCGCTCTTTTTGGTGCCATTCCTGATCAAGGCGCCATTTTGATTTAGATTCTTTTTGTGTTTGTGACGCCGAATAAACCTACAGAAGAAGAACTATGACGGATGTTAACGGTGTCTTTGGTTAGTTAGGCACACTAACTTACTACAGACGTCATCTTACCCCCAGACTGTGGCTGAATCCGGTGCTCGGCGCCGGGCTTGCAGCGCTAAGGTAACTGTTGACAGCAGACTCCTGGCTGGCTGTCCCATAAAGGTCCGCCATCGGGCCCGGGCTGCTCGTACCTAAGAATCCAGCTGAGCGAGACGGGGTGGAGCCTAAAAGAAAACAGAAAACCATGTCAGTGTTGATGCGGTGTCAGTTCAGTCTCACAGACTATGGGAAGACTGCTAAGTAGTGAGCTGCTAATTGTCGTTAGCTTAGCTGTGTAGCTAACTGAACTGTCCCAGCCTGGGACCAAAGCCAGCAGTTTGCTTTACTTGCTAAAGTAGCTAACAGTAGCTAACAGTCCAGATGTGTTTTAATATTTAATGTTCGTACCTCTAACTACTGCTGCTGCCGCCGCCGCTGCCGCCATTGGTCCGTACGCCGTGAGAGGAATCGCTAAGAGACGAAGAGAAAAGATTCAAAGTGTGGCGTTAGGTGCCGCGGACGTGTTAGCATCATGTTCCTGTCAGCAGTCCTGCCTTCAGACACCGAGGAGGACCGACAAACACAAACATGCAAACCAACCAACTGATTGTGATTGATGCTAACGTGCTAACGTGACGTGTAGCAGACTGACAACATGCTGCTTGTAAAGTCCAGAGGAGGGACTGACTGACCTGTGAGCTCAGGGGGGTGGGGTGAAGTCAGAAGGGGGGTCCTCTCTAAGTGGAACTCTAAAACAGAAACATCAGAGTGTTGAGACAGACACCACCACATACATACAGACATGTGTACAGGCAGGGAAACACCTCACAGGTGAGGACAGGTGAGCTGTACATGGTGGCATACACAACAGGGTTTGAGGAAACAGGAAGTGAAGGGTCCATGACGTGTTAAAATCATTAGAAACACATTAAAACTGTCAAACAAACTTCATGTTGATGTAAATCGTCACATCCACACTCGAGCAGCAGATTTCCACTCCTTGATTTTTACAAGCAGTCATTTGCTCCGTGCGTCAGCGGGAACATGTTTGTATTTGTGGACACGTTTGTCTACGTGTGGATTCATGGACGCCAAAATCATCCTCAGCGGCCGGGTCAGTGAAGTGTTCACGCCTCCTCACAGCGTCGTCATCAGAGCTCTGTGTGAACACCTGAAGTCTGAATCAGCCTGAGAACCTGACGTAGTCTCTGTTAGCTGTTTTTTAACCATCGTAAAACTCTTTTTTATTAAAAACAACTCTGAGATTTCAAACACATTAAATGTTGGACAATAGTTGTGAAAGACTTGTGAGGCGTTCGAGGGTCAGACAGTTTTCAGGATTTTGTGGGCGGTCCTTAAAGGGCGGCTTGATGACACGCTGAGGATGATTTTAGTGTCGGCCGTCAGTGTTTATCTACAGCTGCTGTCTGAACATCTTCACGTGTTCATGAGTGTGTGCTGTCATTACCAGGAAACTGGTAGGTGTATCCAGGAGTGATGCCGGCGTAGCTCCGACTGGTGTAGGTGGCGGTCTGGAAGCCCGGATAACCTGCACAAAGAGAACCAGCGTTAACCTCGAGCTGGGCGGACGGCTGCTGGTGTTGATGTTTCCTCCATGAAGGTACAAAACCAGACAAACCTGAATCAGTCAGGTGTTAGACTCAGGTGTGTGTGTGTGTGTGTGTGTGTGTGCTGCCCCCTGTCAGTGAAGCCCGGTAACAGTCTGTGATACTCTACACCTGAGCTCTGGATTTCTCTGTGTCGGGTTACACACAGATTTCCTTTGTGTGAGGCTGACGCCTGCAGAGCTGACCTCAGGTCTGCTTTCTGAACATTTCAACACAGGAGAGGAAATATTTGAACTTTTTATCTCCAAACCTTCAAATAAAGACAAAGTCCTCGAGTGTGGATGTTCTTCACCTGCAGTCTAACCACGGCTGCTGTTCTCAGTCTGGACACCAGGTGGCAGCAGTGTCAAAGCTCAGTTCAGCTTCAGCTGCACAAAGAAGTCCTGACCACCGTGGACTTTAATTAAAATCTGTTAACGAGCTCGCTGCATCGTCAGTGTTCGGGCCAATCAGAGGATCAGAGGTGTTAAAGGGCCGGTACGCTGATTTTCACACTCAGGTGGAAACATTCAGGAAGTTTGACTAAGGTGATCTCAGCTTTGAGTTTGAGGCAGGTGCATTATGTGGAATGTAGGTTCAATGCAGGGAGCACGTTCTAATCCAACAAATATAGAACTGAGTTTAGACTGACTGGATGAACTGAAGTCAGGACGACACGTTACGTCTCCGTCATGCTCTGTTTTGGTTCGTTATCCAGGCGACTTCAAACCCACCAGGAGCAGTTAAATGTTTTATTTTGAAAATCAACCAGATTCTCTGTGCGTCTGACTTCCTGTCAGCTCGGGCTGCTCGCGGCGTCCGTTAAAATAGAACAGCTGCGTGTTCTCCTCAGAGACCCGAGGACGGGTTAACCAGGCTGAACTTTGGTGCCCAAAGGACCGTTATACTTCAACACAATCCAAAATCCAAAAGTACACCGTGTTCTTCACCTTCACCACGACCGCAGACCAAGAACACGTAGAAAACTACCTGATATGTCTGTGAGTACGATTACAGGTACTGCCGTGTGCCTGTAATCTGAAGGTGAGCTGATGCTGGTTACATTTTATTTCTGCTGTCTAACATGGGGACTTATGGAGACTGACTCACTTCTGCAGCCAGCCTCAGGTGGCTGTTAGAGGAACTGCAGTTTTTATCACCTGTCTGTGTGTTTCTGGGTTGGAGGTATTTTTTGTGCATGTTGGTGGTCGCTGATCTGAGTTTGGCGTTTGTTTGAACGTGAAGCGTCTTGCGACCTTTACAGGCAGCTGTTGATGATCGATACCGCCTTACCCAGCATGCCGATGCCCAGCATGAAGGCGTCCATTCCGTAGGGCATCACACGAGAGCGCCCCCTGGCTGAGCCCGTGGGGGACATCACCTCCTTGGGCTGAGCTTTCTTACACTCCACCTGTTGACGGACACGTGAAAAAGGACAAAACAAATCAGGACTTTGCCGTTTCCGTGGCGACGTCAGAGTCGAGTTCTGGTGCTCACCATTTTGTTGTTGATCTCGTGGAAGTGGATCTCGCACACCTTCTCCACCACGTCCTCGTTCTCGAACGTCACGAACCCGAACCCTGGCGAGGCGAGGCAGCACGGGGCGGGTTAGAAACATTTCACACAGGCACAGTCGGCCTCTGCGGTAATCAGCGCTGTAATAGCCGCTTAACACATTTGCCCCCCTCCTCCCTCCTCCTCCACCTTCCTCCCCTTCCCTTCCTGACCAGAAGGTCCGGGGCAAAGCCGGTAGGCTGTCATAATCGATCAGTACCCAGGATGGGGAGGAGGTGCTTAAGGAGGCTTTATCCTGATCCAGATTAACGGACTGGCTAATTAGACTAGCCCCGTTCGTCTCCTTCCAGCTCAGCCCACAGGAAGGAGGCCTCGCGGGGGGGAGGAGGAGGCGATCGATAGATACCGAGTGGAAGGAGCGGAGAAGGAGAAGGTCAGTCCGACTCACCTCGGTGTCTGTTGGTGGTCTTGTCGAACATGAGCATGGCGTCGTCGACCTGCAGACACGAGAAACGACACAACAGTTTTTTTAGTTTGCCACGCGGCATATTGCCTGACCTCAGCCCCGTCTCAAGTTCTGCAGGGAGGCTCGGCAACAGATGGACGGAGAGGAGGAGGAGGAGGAGGAGGAGGAGGAGGAGGAGGAGGAGGAGGAGGAGGAGGAGGAGGGGAGCGACAGGTTACAAAGAGGGAGGCCGAGGGGGCAAAATATGAAGGAACACTGTACGCAGACAAAGTTAAGAGAGAGAGGGGATAATCCAGCGGCCTCCTTCAGAGTCTGACATTCTCGTGGCAACGGCACAAAAAGTCCAAATAAAAGAGGCCGAGCCGACATCAAACACGAGAGACAAAGGTGAATCCTGTGGGCAGGTGGAGGCCCGATGAGAGGAGGAGCTGATAGGAGGAGAGGACAGGTGGAGATATGGTGAAAGAGAGGACGGAGAGTCCCGGAAAAGCAGAGAGAGAATGGGTCAAAGTGGAAAGGGAGGAGAAAGAGGAGACAAAGGGAGAACAAAGAGGCCTGGAGGAGGCTTTGTTTGTTGGCACAGTCAGCCATAATTCCTCCTCCTCCTCCTCCTCCTCCTCGACTCCCTTTGACCTCCGGCCCGGCCTCCCTTTATAGAGCAGAGACACAGGTGTCTATTCAACACAAACACACACACATAAACACACACACACAAACACACACACACAAACACACACACACACAGGAGCACACTCAGTTTTTTGTGTCAAACTTGTTTACACTCCGCAGAGGTCCAAATAAACATTCGGTAAATGAATCTGAGCTCTATAATAAGTTTACTGGATGTGATCCACACACACACACACACACACACACACACTGGGCTAACACACTGTGTGTGTGTGTGTGTGTGTGTGCGTGTGTGTGTGCCTCAGGGCAGTTTGCCTCCACAAAGGTCAAAGGTGACTGAAGAGTGTCAGATTGAAAGAAGACCTTTCGAGTTCAGCTCTCACTGCAGGCTAACTAACAGATGTTAAATCCTGTTGATGCTACATGAAGGCACGTCTGTAGCTGCTGTTAGCTAATGTTAGCTCAGTTTGTTAGCTGGCCTGCCTGGTCTGTGAGCTCAAAGCACCGGGGGAGCGTTAGTGTTTGTACCACCAGGAAGAAGAGGAGGAGGTTTACAGGCCCCGTGTCGTGCCAGAACAGGAGCTGGACAATACATAGGTTAGCATCACGGATCGCGTTAGCTGCTGAACTCATTTGCAAAGCTATAAATAACTTGCTTACTAACTTGTGTTGCTAACGATAATGTTAGCAAGCAAACCAGGAGTCTGTACCAGCTGATGTTATCAAATTTGACACGTTAGCATTTTCTCTGTGTTAGCAAGCTAGTTAACGTTAGCCAGCTAAAAGCACAATATGACAACATGTTACGTGCTGTGCAGTGATGTTAGCTTTGACTTTGGACTCTGTTGTAATCAGTGTTGTTTGTTGTTGTAGCTAACGTTAGCTGGTGTTGCACACTGTCCGTTAGCCGAGGCTCAGCAGCCTCTGTGGACATGATGGCAGAGAGTGAAGAGGACGCTGACGGAGGAAGCTCAGCTTCTTTATACGAGAGTTTCTGTTTTTTATTTTTGATGTTTTTTTTCAGTTTAAAAAGTTACAAATGTCTTAAATTAAAGAAAAAGTTTTTGTTTAAATAAAAACAACTCGCGGTCGCCGAGCGATCATTTCTTTCTGGTCCACGAGGCCCGACTGCAGGAACCACCTGAAGAAATGATTAACGCACTAAAATCATGCAGACTGGACGTCCGTCTCTCAGACGGCCGCTTCGAGTCCGTTAACTGTCGATGAATCTCGGTGTCGACCCGTCAGGTCGGCTCGTTAATCTCGTTAATAAACGAACTGAACTTTGGGGATCGAACTTTAAAACCCAAACACGGACATCACAACATGGCTTCACTTCCTGCAGTTCATTTCATCGCTTTGATATTTCGAACCCGGCGGACAATATTCCCTCTCATCTCCTTCCCCGTTATCCCCGAGCCCATCCCTCTTCTCTCCACGCTCTCTCCCTTTGTCCTCACCAGGACGGGGACACAAAAGGTCCAGTGAGGCAGTCTAATCAGGAACTTCCATGGATGGCTGGAGCCTACATTTCACCGTCCATCCCTCGATATCTCTGTCGGCTAAATTCATCTCCGCGTTATGATTGAGGAGGGAGCGCGGGGAGAAACCGGAGAGCCTCGACAGAGAGAGGAGAGCGTTCACGTGTTTGACTTTGAAAACTTTGAGCAGACACTTGCTGAACGCCGATCGAGGTTTTATTCAAACTCTAACGAACGCGGAGCGACTCCTCCGTCCACTCTCTGCTTATTGTTGCTGAACTCCTGAGTCTGACCCCCACCCGACACTCACATGCTAACACCCCCCTCGACAGCACCACCACCTCCTTCAGAACAAAAACCCCCTTACCCGCAGAATTACTTGGGGACAATGGGCAAGCCAGGTCACCACGGTAACGGGCTCGGAGAGGGGGGTTGTGGGTAGGAGCAGCTGTTACATCAGATTAATTCAGATTCTGATAATCCCTCCTCCTTCCTCACTACAAAACTTTTCTGCCCCCGTCCTCGCCTCCTCGCCTCCTCCTCCTCTTCGAGTCCCCTGAACTTCGCCTGCTGCTCTGCGGAGCCTCTCGGCCTCGTTATTTTCCTCCTCGCTGTAACCCCTTCACGTCCAGCCGCAGCGTTAGCGCTAACTCACCTTCCCGAACTGGTCGAAGTACTGCTTCACGTCCTCGATGGTCGTGTTCACCGACAGGCCGCCCACGAAGATCTTCTTAGTCCGAGTCACCAACTGCAGAAGAAGAAAGTGGATTTATTTTTAATTACACGTCAACGAGGACAAAAGTTTAAAACAGACTCAGTTCATGAAACTCTGACTGACTTCATGTTTAAGTCTTAAAAACTTCAGTTCACGTTTAATTCTTGGTTTCAAACTTTGCAGCTATTGATTATTGTCATCGATTAATCGAGTGTTCGTCCTGACTGACGTCCTCAGATCAAAAATATTCAGATCTGAGGAGCTGAAATCAGAACGTGAGTTCAAAAATTCATCAACTATGAAAACAGCCGTCGATTAACATGATAGTTGATCATTATCAGGTTAATTGTTGCAGATTAAAACGTCTTAAAAGAATTTCACAAACTTTCAGTCGACTTCAGAAATAATTCGTAGTCGTTTTTTTTCGCATCAAAGCAGAAAAATCGACTGAATCAGGATCAATGAGCCGATCAGCTGATCGATGTCTGATCAGTTCTCCCTCTTTGTCCTGCTCGTGTTTTGAACTGTTAGCTTCTGTTAGCTTCTGTTAGCTCGTCTCTGATTGGTCGCTCTGAATCTGGTCTCCTCGCTCACGCCTCATTAGTCCGCCGTGTCTCTCTCACGGCGTCTTGTTGTTGACGGAGGAGACAAACGAAACTCGATCCTCGCCTTCATGTCGCTGCAACAATGCCGAGCGTCTCTAAAGTTGTGAACGTTTTTGTTAACACGCGATCACGTAACAGTTCAGTGATGTCAGCGGCGCTCATGTTCATCAGATTACGAGGCATTAGCCCCGTTCACACACACACACACACACACACACACACACACACACACACATTAACAAACAATGCAGCAGCTAACAGGTGGAGCAGGCGGTCGGACTCACCTTGGGCTGAGCTCTGCGAGGGAACGCCACCTTTGGGTCGATCTGCAGGAGGATACAGAAAGAGACGGACCGGTCAGTGTCATGACGGCGTGCTCTGACATCATCACACCTCCATGTCATCCTCCCCTGAACCTAACACGATGTGTTCACTGACCCCTGACAGATGTTCTAACAAACTCTGACGTCGTCCTCGTTTTGGTTTCGGTTCCTCAGGTTCTGACAGACGAATTCATTTAACCTCTTCCACTCCGCGTGGACGCCGACATCCACGAGCTCATTTACAGTGAGAAGACCCAACAAGCCTCATCAGGTCTCCAGTGATGGAAGATCTGACCAATCAGTACCAAACATGAGCTCGCTGCTCAGGAAGGCGGCTAATAAATTCTGTCCATCTTCAAAGACGTCTGTGGACCTCTGACCTGAAGATATCTGGAGGAAAACGACTTCATCTCGTCTTTTCAGACACGCTGTATAAACTGAGTCTGACCTCGAGGACGTTCAGAGGACGTTCACACCAGAGAAGTGAGCAACGTCTAAATCAGAGTGTTCCTCCAAGTCTTGGCGACTTAATTTGAGATTTTTGGAGGATTTGACAATTTTTATCAGTTTGAAACGTCAGAAACTTTCATCAAAACGTGCTGCGAGCTTCAACACTCAAAACTTTCAATATTTAAACAGCTTCAGGACACAAATGAATCTAGTTTCCACCTCTAACCTCGAAAACAGACATCAGCATGTTTATTACTGGTAGAATTGGAGTGGAAGAGGTTAAAAAAACTCACATCTCTTCCCAGAAATGTCACAAACACTCCGGCAACAGTTTCCAGGAAGTGTTTATTTGTTAAAAAACTCATAAATTTGTTTTTTTGACGTCCTCGAAGGCCAAAATTCAAAAACAGACACCCGAGGAAGGAAAACCGAAACTTAAAACATCGTTTTGATGTTTAATCTGAGTGAAGTCGCTCACATCAGGATGAAACCGGTTTAAATAAAGAGTGTGTCCGAGTGCAGGAATATCAAGCGAACCCCCTCTCCTCTCCCCGCCCGCCTCTCTCGTCACCATCATGTGACATGTGATCTGCAGGAATCTCACACGGGCACTACAATCACAAACACACCTCAGCTCGGCGAGGAGAGACGCCCGAGAGACGGGAAGAGGAAGAAGAGGAAGAAGAGGAAGAAGAAGAGTGGTGGAGCTGTCAATCAAACCACACCGACACCCAAAAATCTGTGTGTGTGTTTGTTTTTGGGAGCGCTCGTCATGATCGTCCTCTAACCTCCATCGTCCTCTCTCTGGACCTTCAACTACAGACAGCCAGCCGAGGTTAAGATTGGAGAGAGAGCCACACCATGCCATGAGGATGCATTCACAGACAGGCTGTAAAATTGGAATTTAAGACCTCTATATTAGTCTACGCTGTCTAACAGAGCTATAGAGAACAACTAGACTACTCCACACTGTACAGATGGTGAGACGGTACAGCGCTAAGATTAGTCCGTAACCATGAGAGGAACTACGGTAGAGAGGCCGGCGGTGAGCGATGGCATCACCGGATCAGCTGTTTTATCTCCTTTAATGTTTGTTTC
Source organism: Nibea albiflora (assembly GCA_014281875.1). NCBI lineage: Eukaryota > Metazoa > Chordata > Actinopteri > Sciaenidae > Nibea > Nibea albiflora. The sequence goes on from CM024801.1 coordinate 25,305,335, forward strand.
TGTTGTTCTAGAGAGCAGAGTGAGAGACTAACGCTAAGACTGGAGGATCAGATGCAGAGTCTACTGTTTAGTTTCTATGGTGGCTAGACTACTCTGATAGTCACCTCCGGTCACCAACCCTCCTGATGTCCAACAACTCCTGTGCACATTCAAAAACAAACACACACACACACACACACACATAAACAGAGTCAGTCCACATCCAGCAGAGTTAAACACATCAAAGATCTGAGTCACCTCCACGTTTGTGCAACGTTGAAAGAGCGTTCTTGTTTCAGTTCGTCTGCCGGAGGAGGAACAAACGTCTCCGTGTACTTACCTAAAAGTTTACGATGTTTCTCGACCAGTCGCGGCTCAAAATGTGCAACGAGCGCGACGTGGAAACGTTAGAGCACAAACACCGATGACAACGCAGCGAAGGCCCGATCCAGCCGGCGCGCCGCTCGTCAGGCGCCGCCGGAGCGGACCGAGCCAGAAACGCTGCAGAAGCGTCAGCACAGATAATTGATTCATTTTTTGATGGACGGCGTGTCAGACAGCTCAGATCTGATCACGCTCCAGCCAGACAACAAACCAACAACGTGTCACAATCGCATCATCACCACTGAATGACACCACCTGTAACCACACCCACCTGTCAATCAAAGCGTCCACGCTCTGAATCCTGCATAACTTTAAGCCTTAATATAATGTGAACAGGTGAGTTGTATATAAATTCACCCTCAGTACAGTTGTCATGAACGGGGAAATTAGCTACAGAGACCAAAACTGTTTTTTGTACCAGGCTGTAAACATGTTTATTTCTGCTGTCTAACATGGGGACTTATGGAGACTGACTCACTGCTGGAACCAGCCTCAGCTGGATGTTTGAGGAACTGCAGTTTGCTCTGTGCTGAGATACAGCACACAGCACAGCTTGAAACTACACAGAATATTTAACATATATAACTGTATGTAAATATGTAGCAGGAGCCTATTTAGCTTAGCTTAGCATAAGAAAACTAGAATCATAGCATAGCAGTCGATATCCACGACAAGTCCCTGTCTGACCAATATTAGAGGATGTAGATTAGATAGCAAGACACTAGTTAAATATTAGTTAGCTAGTGTTTAGTTAACTTTAGTTAAGTTGTAAATAGATTTATGTCAAAATACCCATTAGCCTACTAGCTAACTAATGTTTGATATAAGTTAGCTAGTTAACAAACTAGCTAGTTAATGACTAGATTAGTTAGCTAGTTAACAAGCTTATATTTTGCTTCTGTTAGCATTAGCATCTTTCTTGTTTATCTACAAATGTGGTTTTCTTTTCAACACAGACAAGCTAACACGTAGCATGCCAAACGATAGCTAAACAGCTAACTAGGCTAACTAAAAATGAGGAATGTTCAGTGGCTCTGATCTGTCGTAAAATGGCCGATTTATCCACATCCGACTTATTTAATCGCTAAAAACGTAACGCTTCGAGGTGTCTGATTTTATAATGAAGTTGGAAACATCTTGTGTTTGACGAGGAAGAAGAAGAAGAAGTGCTGAGTGGATCTTTAAGTCACTAAAACATAAATGAAGACGCTCACAGCGAGGTAGAAGAAAGCTGGACGTCCACAGGAGCTTTATGAAATCAGGGCAATCCCCTTTAACCAAACACATCCCAGATATGCAACAGTTGGCCGAGCGCGCCGCCCGTCACGGGCTGAGCCGGCAACGCGACACAACGATTGGGCATCTTGTGGAGGAACAACTCAAAGCTTGTTGACTCCAATCCTATTAGTTAGCACACTAATCACACATGGAGGGGTTATCCTCTCCTACCCCCACTCCACGCCACGTCTTTCCACTCAGGTCAGCATGGAAACGGTTAACGGGTGGAGGGGGGGTGAGCCGTGCACCTTGAATGGAAACTTTGTCCCACAAAGGTGCAGTCTGCATCGGACGTCATCAGAGCAGGACTTCCACATAAATCACCGGCCTTTCCTGGTTCGAACCGGGCCTGCATCTGTCCTTCAACACAATAAGCAGCAATAAATTCCTCCGCTCTCAGCACTGTATTTGCTCTGCAGCCTCCCTCGGCCGCGCACAGCTCTGTTAATTCCAGCGCCCGAGCGGTTCAGTCGGTCACAGCATGGCACATTCTTTCGGTTGCCACTGGAGAACTTTTCTCTAACAGGATAACCTGTGAGGGAGCGAGGAGAGAGGAGGGAGGAAGGAAAGGGGGGAGGTAGAGTCTAAAAAGGACTACTCTACTCACCATCCAACCCCTGTGGATGTTCACTGAGCCCCGACACAGCCGGGCCGCGAGAGAGGCCCCGAAACTCACCGCTAAGGGGACATTTGTTTATGATTTCTGGTATCCCGAGAAATGATTGTAAATGATGTGCTTTGTTATCTTTTTCTTTGGTGACAGAGCTATTCTTCAACTGTGGAAAGGGGCAGAAAGAGGAGGAGGACGGGGACGACAGAGAGGGGGGGGTCACTATGGAAACAAACCCCATGGCGAGTTAGCGGCGTCCAACCATGATGGTGCTACTTGTCATAGCTGTTGTGCCTGCAAGTGACACTATAGCAGAGGGGGGAAGCGCGGACGCCCAAAACAACCGCCACCATTTTGTAACTTTCTGCAGCAACACAACCGTTCCCTGCTGCACCTTTCAGAGTGAAGGTGCACCTTCAACCGGCAAAGACTCAACAGGAGCGGCACCTTGCTCAGAGTTAAGGTGCACCTTCGCTCCAGTCTTTGTCGGATGGAGGTGCAACTTCCTTCATCCGGCTTCATCTGCCAAAGACTCAGAAGGTGCGCCTCGGTCCGAGTTTAGAAAAGCGTCCCTTCACTTCAGTTCAACGCAAACAACTTTCACCATTTTGTAACTTTCTGCCGTTTGTAACCGTTCCTTCCTAAAGGTGCACCTTTACCGGATGAAGGTGCACCTTTACCGGATGAACCTTCATCCGGTAAAGGTGCACCTTCGCCCGGAGCACAGTGACGGTTGTAGAAACAGCTTCTCTTCATTTCAACGCAGTGACTAACCCACAAACCACCACCACTCCCACAGAGGAGAGCTGGAGGGAGGAGGCGGGGGCAGTGGTCCCTATGGCGACCAACGGGCCACATTGTTCCCCAAACCGGCCCACATTCATTACTGACAAAAAGACACTGCACACACACACACACACACACACACACACAGTGCGACACAGGGCGGTTAATACATGTTGTAAAGTTTAAATGTTGCACCTCTCTGTCGGATTACGGGAAAAATCCACTAATCAAACAGTGAGCGGCGGGATTAGCCGGTGGTGGAAGTAAACACAGAGAACTCACTGTTTTGGAGTCCAGCTCGTGCCTCGTTTGAGCCAAAACTTTATCCACGCCGGCCTGATCGACAAAGGTGACGAATCCAAACCCTCTGCAGGCGGCGAGGAGGGAAGGGAAGGAAAGGAAGGGGAGAGGGAAGGAGGCGTTAGTGACACAGAGACTGATGTTGACATGTAATGAGACGTTATGAGCGGGGCAGGAATCACGGAGGTCAGATAAACTTTCAGCTCCCCTCACTCACCTCGAGCGCTTAGTAACCGGATCTCGCATCACCATACACTCCTTCACCTCGCCGTACTTACAGAAGTACTCCTTCAGTCCGTCTGCAGGGCAAACACACACACAAGCTGCACACCAGAACTTCATTCATGAGCCTGAGAGGCTGATTCAGCAGAGGATACACCTCAGCAGAGGATACACCTCATCAGAGGATACACCTCAGCAGAGGATACACCTCATCAGAGGATACACCTCAGCAGAGGATACACCTCAGCAGAGGATACGCCTCAGCAGAGGATACACCTCAGCAGAGGATACACCTCATCAGAGGATACGCCTCAGCAGAGGATACACCTCAGCAGAGGATACACCTCATCAGAGGATACACCTCAGCGACCCACTCTGCTGCTCTAACGTTCTCTAAAGGTTCTCTAAAGGTTTACCTTGCGTTGTCTGCCAGCTGAGTCCACCTATGAACATTTTACTGTGGAGTGAAATAAAAGAAACATTTAAATTAAAGTTTGCACGCTCAGATTTAAACTTGTTAATCCAGATCAGAGAGTCCAGAACCAGAACCAGGACCAGGACCAAACTTTCTTTACCAGGGGTCGTGAGGGGAGTCCGCGGTGGACAGGCTGCTCTGGCTCCCTTCCGTCTCCATTCCGTGTCCGAGCTGCTCTCTGTGTGTGTGCAGTGTGTGTGTGTGTGTCCGAGCCGAGCCGAGCCGAGCCGTGCCGTGCGGGAGGACAGGCGGAGAGTGAGTGAGAGGAGCTGGGCGGGGGTTTGGCCCCGCGAGCGGGCCAGATGCAGGCTGGGCTCGTGACAGACTCCTCCTCCATCACACACACCGCCGAGCCACGCACGAGGCTCCGAGTCAAACCCGCAACACATCAAACACGCCGCTTCCGCTGCAGACCTACAAAATAAAAGACTTTTATGAAAAGTTACACTATAAAATCTGTTTTATTCTGAAATATTTCAAATTAATTAGCATAACATTATTTTAAATTTCGCTGAAAATTATGAAAATATAATAAACGGTCAACTTCACTGATTTAATTCAACTTTATTACATTTTTTTATTTTACTTTTAGAGTTTATCATCTAACCAGAGAACACATCTGAACAGGGTTATATAAATAACAGATAATATGTTATAAGATACAGGATGAGATACAGCCAGGTGTGTGTTAGTTCGCTGTGGGTTGGAGGTAGAGCTGAAGTGTCTTTGGAAAGAAACTGAACCCAAAACCTGAAGACTGTGTCCGAAGACTAGAAAGGAGAAACATCACTTCAGTTACAATAACAACAACTTCATATTATTTATGTTACAGTTGGAGATAAAAAACTAACAAAGTCAAAAGTTTGTCCCGTTCTGTTTAACTTAATCATCCGAGACATGAAACAAACTTTTCTTTTTACACAGATGAAGGTTTATACAGTCATTAAATCTGATTATTAATCTTTTATTAACTGACTGACCGTTTAACTGCACATACGCTTTTATTGTGAAGGCAGACTCTCTTTACTTCCTGTGACGTTCTGCCTAATTCTGACTAACTTGACCTGATTTCCGTTCTGATTCACTGAATTCACAGTTTGAAGAATTCACCTGTAAACGTTCAAACAGGTGAAACATCATCTTCATCCTCACAGTCTTTAAAATCATAAAACACTCTGACCGGCTCCCGATCTATCAGGACGTCTGTGCACTCACTGCACTGGACCTTTAAGTATTTAATTAGCACCAAAGCCGGCTCCAGCTAATCTTCTCAACACTGACTCAACATGTGACCCGCTGACCGCCATGAAGGCCGATCGAGGCCTGACACTGGACACAATGACGGCTTTGACTGAGTCTGCAGGTTGATTCTGAAAATCATCGTGATGTGACGACGTTCGCACAGATTTTAGATTCATGATCGTCCTTTCAAATCTACATTAACGTTAGCTGACTAACATTCACTAGATAATGAGCCAGAAATAATCATTAGTCTACTTTAAACTGAACTTTTGTTTGTTTTTAACTTGCTAACTAATGTCTACCGGTAACCAGCCAGCTAGCAAAACACAAGCTAACTAGCCAGCTAACCATTTATGTAAATTAGCTAGCTACTGTAGCAAAACATTAACCAACTAATTATCTAACATTTGATGTTACATAAATTAGCCGGCTATCAAAACACTGGTCAACTAACATTTGATGAAAATTAGCTAGTTAACTAGCTAACTATGGGAAGCTAACTCACTTCTGGAGCCAGCCTCAAGTGGACGAGAAGAGGAACTGCAGTTTTTGGTACTTTCTCTGGTAGTTTTTAAGCTAACTAACACTTGATTTATTTGCAGATCTTCAGTTTTGTTGCGTGTTCTTTTTTCCTTCTCCACCACGTGTTTTGTGAGGACGCTTGGACAGATTTTAGATCCACCATTGTCCTCTCAGACACACTTTATCCTCGCCGAGGCCTCCTCTGTCCTCTCTAGACGAGCAGATGAAGCTCTGGAAGTGGGACAGGGGGCTATTTGGACAGGAATTAAGGGGTGTGTTAAATTTCTGCATGCATGATCAATGGGGTTGAATGGTAGGGACGGCGGTGGCGGCGGCGGTGGTTTGTGGGGGTGGGTGGACAGAGGGAAGCAGCCAGCAATGGCTCACTAATGAGAGATGGACAGTGTGGATTGTATCTCATTACCAATCAACATAGCTTTGAGTCCTCTGGAGAGGGAAACTGTGAGCTCTAATGTGTGCTGCATGTGGTCCAGTTTGATAAACCGGGCCTGTGTGCCGGAGCATTAGTCACGGCGGTATCTGAGCTGCTGGAAATCGGCGCACACACCGCCCTCTGTCCGATTTGGTGAGGAGTTTTCTCTGAATAGTACAATGGGACTTAATTACAGGTCAGTGGCATGTCTCAGGGAGATAGAGGGAGCTCTGTTACCCTTCCAAATACAGTATAATGCCATCTTCCCAAGGGTGGGGTGTGGTAACAAGAGCTCCACACAAAAAGGTGCTGATAGGCCGAACCTGAGAATGGTATAAGGTGATCCAGGCAGAGAAAGTGAGCGTTTTTACACTGAAAGAGAGAGAAAAGATAAAGGACTACATTAACTCTCAAAGGTTTTCTCCCATTCACTTTGCCCTCTTTACTTTACACACCACCACACAACCGGTCATTCCAGAGTCTGCGGCGCAGAAACACACACAGAAGTCAAATAAATGAGTTCAAACAGACGAAAGACTGAAAACTTTTTAGTTTAAGACGACCTGAGGAAAGAAGAAAGTCAGCAGCGAGCTTTAAATGCTGGTTTCTGTCACTTTAACGTGTTTTTAAAGTAAAGATAAGACGTTCAAATACCAACAGGTGAGCAGAAAATATGAACGTCACGTTTACTGACGATCAAAACAAAACAAAGATGATCCGACGTGTGAAAACAGGAGCTCCACCTCAACAAGTTTCATCCAGCTGACTCTGTTTGTTTTCAGGTTTTTGAGATCGAAGACGTCAAATTATTCAATATTTTCAAGTTCAAATTAATTATTAAAGTTCACTTTGACGATTTATTACATTACCTGTTACCTTTAATACTTCAGTACACTGTAGTAATAATACTTTTAGTATTACTTAGAGTATTTTTACATTATTGTGGTATTTTTTATTCAGATTAAAGGACTGAGTACTTCTTCACTGTTGCATGATACATAATGTGAGTACATTTACTCAAGTACTGAAGTACTTTAAAGTAATTTTTACACTTTAACACAAACACGTTAAAACACGAGTCTGCTTTAATACTTTAAACACATTTTACGGTTTATATTTACATATTTTTGCATATTAAATGAATGAAAGGTATAAAAACACCTGATGATTCAGACACAGACTGTTTGTTCACAATAACACGAGCAGAGTTTCACGTCCTCGAGCTGAGGCGTTCAGACGCGACGCAGCAGCGCTCTCTACAGGCGTGTTGGACACATTGAACATGTCTGTGCTTTTATTTTGACACTTTCCACTTTGAAGTTTAAAACATTCAGATAAAAACTGACAGCTGAGTCAGTTTTGTTTCCTCGTCCTCGTCTCTGAGAGGCGATCTGCCGCCTCCGTAACGTCCACTCACTTTTATTTATTGTTTTTAAAATGAACTTTGGCCGGCGTTGAGCTGAGGGAGCGAGGACAAAGTTCACGTGTAAGGAGGAAGGGGGGGTTAAAAAAAAGAAAAAAAAGAAAATTGACCTTTGAAAAGCAAAACAGCAGGTGGAGAGCTGAAACCAGGCAGCTCAGGACACATCAGAGGAAACTCAACTGGGAAAATGAAAGCTGAAGAGGGACTGCAAATATAATGAGGCCCGCCGCCGCCTGCACGGCTGTCATTTGACTTGTGTTTGCTCGCGAGGCGGTGGTGGCGGTGGCAGCAGCAGAGAGGTTAAAGCCATCAGTGATAATAATCATGGAAGAGAGGATAGAAGCAGCCAAGGCGAGGCCGAGGAGCCGTCTAACCGCCCTCCAGGAGCAGCTCATCTGGGCCCTGCTCGGGTCCGGACTGTCCCGGGACGTCCTGGTCCAAGCGGTTGGGGAACTGGAGCGAGACAGGGTGAGCGACAAGGCGGAGGTGAAGGGTGACGGAGAGAGCTCCGAGGAGGGCGAAATGGATTTCCCACCGCCGATCTTCAGGGAGCTGGAGAAGCTTTCGCCAGAGGAGGCGTCCAAACTGAGGGCTGAGGTGGACCAGCTCCTGCAGTGAGTAGAAACCTCCAGAAAAGAAAAAATCACTTAAATCTGCGACAGTTTCCAGCCGGACCTGAGCTACACGTAACTAAAACTCAGAGCCGTCCTCCCTCCTTCTCCTGCGTCTGGCTTCTGAGGCGAATTTAAAGAGGGTTCCTCCTTTTTGCTAGTTACTAATTACCCACCCCTCCATCATTATTCTCTGTGGCCATTTCTTAATAAATAAGCTGCATGCATAGGTGAAGATTAATGGAGCAGGGCTGGTCATGTGAGGCAGTGTTTACATAACGCAGGAGTGATTTTTTCCACACGCCTGTTTTCTGATTTTTCTTTGGACGACGCTGTGCATGTTCTATCAGACGTACTTGTGTTTTATCTGCTCCTGAAGCCAGTTAGAAACTGTTAAATTAGGCTTCATAAACCTTTTACATGTTCTCCCCCTCCGGTCTCAAAGGATTGGACTTTGCCCCCTGTGTGCTTTCTCTTATCTCTCTCTGTCAATAAGCCTCTCTTTACTTCCCCCTGAGTGACCATGCTTTATATCCAATGAGACAAACTGAGCCTGCAAAGAGTTTTAGAAATTTTGGACCTCCAGCTGAACATCTGAAAAACTTAACTGCTGCTCTGTCCAACCAAACTGACGGTACACCCTGACATCAGTCAGGAGTCATGGTTGATGACCTTCCCTGATCCCGTTGCCTCAGTTGCCCGGTCAGGCCTTACCTGACTCAACGTGTGACCCAGCTCTGATACAGGCTGTGGTCATCTGTACCGTCCTCTTGACGGTCCTCCAAGCCTGCACAGTGAAACCCTTTCAGATGATCCAGAACACGGCAGCGTGCCTGGACTACAACCAACCCAAAAGGTCACATGTCACTCCGCTGCTCAGCGAGCATCTTGCCTACAAAGTAGTCTCCGGTTCTGCACCCACCTCAGTCCTAACAAAAACCTTACAGTTACCTCCTCCAGTGGGCAACACCTGGCTCTGCCACCCGTACACAGGGCAATCCAAACTTTCTGTCTTTGTTCCCCGTTGGTGGAACGTCCAACCAGATCAGACGTCCCTCTCTACCTTCACAAACCTCCTGAAGACCTCCAGCTCTTCAGAGAGGACCTCCTCCCCTTCTAGATATGTCACTTCAAACTTGAAGCTTGATTGTTTCCCTGCTTGAAAGTTGGTTTGAATAAAAGCATCAGCTCAGTGACTAATTGACTATCATTGTCCAACAGGGGCGACCCCTGGCAAGTTGCAAAAAATGGTGAAAAGCTACATGCAGCAACACAACCTCCCTCAGAGAGAGGTGGTGGAGTCCACAGGACTCAACCAGTCCCACCTCTCCCAGCACCTGAACAAAGGCACACCCATGAAGAACCAGAAGAGGGCCGCTCTGTACACCTGGTACGTCAAGAAGCAATGCGAGATCAGCCAGCGTGAGTACACGAGCAGCTGCGGAGCTGTAAAAACCTTCATTTCTAGTTCTAAATATCAAATATCAGCTCTCACTGTGAGACTCAGTCAGAAATTATTACTATCCTCTTTCAGAGTTTACCAACGCCAAGCATGGCCTGTCATCTGGGGAGGAGCCAGGAGAGGACAACAGGAAGGGACGGAGGAACAGGTTCAAATGGGGTCCGGCGTCCCTGCAGATCCTTTTCCATGCCTATGAACGACAGAAGAACCCCAGCAAGGAGGAGAGAGAGGGGTTAGTGGAGGAGTGCAACAGGTGAGACGTAGTGATGGTCAGATTAACCCAACCAGACCCAACAAAACCAACCAGACTCAAATCCTGGGCCAGACTCCAGCTCAGCCTTGTGACCAATCAACCAGGGGTCATTCCTAAGTTCCAAAGGTCCAATGGTACCTAAGTTCTAGGTTTAGGATTTAGAGGGTTAGAGAATTTACAACCCCAGGAACCTAGAACCCAAGTTCCTAAGTTCCCAGAATCTTATGTTCCCTAACCCCCAAACCTCAACCCTAAAACTTATGGTTCTTATGTTCCCAGGGTCTTATGGTGGCTAGGGGATATAGTACCCTGGGAATGTAGATCTCAGGTAACATAGGACCCTTGGAAAGTACGTAAGCTTCCATGGGACACATGCCTACATAATGTAAAGCTAAGCATTGTATGTTCTCCCTCCCTCAGGGCGGAGTGTCTCCAGAGGGGGGTATCTCCCTCCCAACTTGCTGGTCTGGGGTCTAACCTGGTAACCGAGGTCCGAGTGTACAACTGGTTCGCCAACCGCCGCAAAGAGGAGGCCTTCCGTCACAAACTGGCTCTCGACACACCTTATAACAACCAATCTGCCTCCTCCTCTCACGGCAACCTCCCAGCAAGTCCTGAACACGGTAATACCCAAAGAATCTTCAAATGAGCTTGAAGAACGTGAAATCAAAAGCTGGACAAATCTGATCTTTAGACTTTCTTCTCCATTTGTGGACATGACTGTACTGGTTCTGGTACAGAGTCTCATATTTCAGTAACCTCTGAGGTGTTTTTCCAGGGGTGAAATACAGCCAGCAGATCCTGTGCGACACCGTGAGCTCAGCCAGAGGTAACGGAGGAGAAAGAGTTGGACGTCTTGTGGTCAGTCCTATCCAACTGGAGCCCAGCCACACACTCCTCGAGACACACAACCCCAAGCAGGTGAGAGGCCGGGTCCTGGTCTGTCCTTATTGTAGACTACCTGTGTGCACTACTGCCATTATAACCATGCTGTCCTCTGTTTTCAGGTGTCCAGCGGTGGACCACTGCCCCCAGTAAGCACTCTGACCTCGCTGCACAGCCTGTCCGCCTCCCCTGCATCCTCACAGAGCCTCATCATGGCCTCGCTGCCCAGCGTCATGAGCCTGGGGGAGTCCTCGCTTCTCATTGGTAACACTAACTCGTTTCTTGCATTTGTAGCACTGCCGAGTACTTGATGTGAAAGAAACTATCCTGTCAGTTTTGTGACGATTGGCCCAAAGGTTGTTGACTTTGCTCCAGTTATGTGCTGAGCCAAGTTCATTGGTCAATATCTTGAACACTAAATAAGATACCAATGAGATTTATGCGAGGTACCTGGTCCGTGAAAGATTTGTAGCGATCGATTGGTCCGAGACGCTTTTTTGTTGGACCTGTTCGTCCACTGTTAAGTCAATTGAATCCCTTCAGGACCTAACTGCCTTTGGTCCACAGGTTTAGCCTCCACGCAGCCTCAGACGGTGCCCGTTATCAACAACGTTGGGGGCGGATTCACGACTCTCCAGCCAATCTCGTTCCAGCAGCAGCTTCATGCCTCTTCCCAGCAGCCGATATCCCAGCAGCTCCACAGTCACATGAGCGCCAGTCCCTTCATGGCGACCATGGCGCAGCTGCCATGTCACAGTAAGACAACAACAGCAACAACACGAGGTCAACATGTCGAGTAAAGATTAATTCACCTGGTTCTCGTTTCAGTGTACAACAAGTCCGACTCACCGCAGTACCATTCGTCCAGCCTGCTGTCTCAGGCCATGGTCATCGCGGACAGCAGCAGCCTGGGGACGCTGACCAGCCTTGCCGCCGTCAGACAGGTAACACGGTCTCATCATGGGGCAGCTCGTTTGTTAAGACATGAATAATAATCAGGTAAACACTGCGATCTTTGACAGATTTTAACAGCAGATCCTGAGGAACAGACGGACTCACCTTTACAGGAAGACTCTCTTCACCTGCAGCCTCACACACCTGTGCCAGGTACACAACATGCTTTTATCTAATGAAACATTCAGCTTCAGACCAGATTAGTCGACCTTAAACATTACCTGTACCTGTATTAACAAGTTACACACCTGTGTTAACGAGGCGGTCTATTTAAGCAGAATGTCCAGTTGACCAATCAGATTGCTCGTTCATATCTACTTGTTGCATAAGACAAAGTAAATAAAGTCGACACGTCTGTTTCTGTCTCAGCGTCTTCTGAGAGCCTCGAGCTGTATCCGGCCTCTCAGTCTACAGACAGTCACCAGTCTCACCTCCTGTCACCTTCACCGACAGACATCAGCTACATCCCTGCACAGATGGTGTCTACGGCTCAGTGAAACATCAGCTGGACTGTGATCTGGATCGAGCGCTAACATGTCCAGGCGTTTGAAAAGACTCTAACACGAACAAGAATCCATGTCAGAGAAGAAGAAGATTCACTTTTGATACAATCAACTGAAAATCAACAAGAAAATCTTTTTTTATTAAAAACTTTAGAAACATTCAGAAATTGTACATGAAGTTTAAACGAATGTTACCTGCTTAGTTTGTCACGTATCTGCTGCAAATATACTTTTTGGAAAACACGAGTGTCCGATCATTTCAGACGTCACAAAAGATTCAGTTCAAAGTTTCTTCTGCGCTTCCTTCTCGCTTCTTTTTCTTTTTCCGTTTCACTTCCTGTTCGCCGTTTCTTTGAGGAGAAGCTGTACAGTCCTCTCCGTTCTCTTTCCTCTTCTTCTTCTTCTTAACAACGTTACACTCGTCCTCCTCCAAATCTCTCTCATTGTTTTGAACGACGTGGCTCTCCTCTGCCTCTTTCTTCTTCTTCTTCTTCTTCTTCTTTGTGTTTTCCGAGCAGTGAAGCTCCTCTGAGAACATCGAGGAAGGAAGGAGATCTTTGATGGACACCGCCGCCTCCTTCAGCCTCGTTTCCATCTCGCTGTCGCTGTCACTGTGACAAACAGAGAAACAAATCATGACCCTCTGACTGAGCGGCTGAAAACAGGCCAAAACAAGTTTAATCCTAAAGTCTCCTTAAATATCAAACTCTGAATACAAACGGAGGACGTTAAACTGACAGGTAGCGAGCTCGGCCTGAATCTATCAACATACTGGGAAACACTAAAGAAGAAGAACCTTGAGCTGGGAACAGGTCGACGCCTCACAGGAGCCGGAGACTCATCAGCTGTTTGACCCGGGACCGACGTAGAAAACAGACGAAACCCTGAAAAACAACAAACACACCTGAACAGGTGAGCAGGTGAAGATTTAAAGAGACAGAGTCGTCATAAAAACATCAAAACAAACTTTACCTCCATCATTGTCGCCGTCGTCGTCACGGTGAGTCGACTCCACGCGTGACGACGCCTCAGTCTGCATCTCTGTAATACAGCTAACAGCAGCAGACATGTTAATTAATGTTAATTGCATTAATCTGATTATTAACGATAATTATAGGTTACAAACTTGTTTGCAGTCAGACTCACCTGTCCAGAAGGTTCCCCAGCTTCTTGGCGACGTGAGTTCGAAACCCCTGAGTGACCTGCAGCTCGTTACCGTCGTGTTCATGGGCGGCGACGACGACTCTGTAACACAGAGAAAAACCTAAAGACTGAGACAAGACCAAGACTACACCAAGACCAAGACTACACCAAGACCGAGACTACACCAAGACCAAGACTACACCAAAACTAAGACTACACCAAGACCAAGACTACACCAAGACCGAGGCCGGACAGTACTTAGCATACTCAGGTAGCTAATATTCAAGGCCTGGTTTCTTTTGGACTGCTGCCAACTGTAGCTGCTGTTAGCTCAGTTTGTTAGCTGGTGTTAGCTAATGTTAGCCATGCTGCCCGGACTGTGAGCAGCTTGTGTTGTGCCAGAACAGGAGCTAGACGATTCATATATTAGCATCATGGATCATGTTAGCCACTGAAACTATAAAAAACATATTCAATCATAGTGTTTAGCTAGCGATAACGTTAGCAAGCCAACTGGGAGTCTGATGTTATCCACCCAAGACAGGAAGGTGATACGTTAGCTAGGAAGCTAACGTTAGCTCATAGTCTTGTTTTATTTATTAGCTCTTGGTGCAGCAGTGTTGTGCCAGAACAGGAGCCGAGCAGCTGACATGTTTCACGTGCTTAGCAGTGATGTTAGCAGTCAGCTGTTCAGTCAGCTGAGTGTTTCCATGGTCACCTCTTTGACTGCTGCACGTCACTGTCTCCACCTGAAACACAGCACAGGTTAAACTCGTTAATGAAGCCGCTCCAGCTGCTCCGCGTGCCTCTTCACTCAGCGGGGTTTCCGGTGGCCTTGTGGCCGGCAGGACCTCACCTTTGCTCGGCTGTCCTCGGGTCTCCCACACGGCCTCCTGACACCTCCTCAGAGCCTCCTCATCGTCGCTGCTCGACTCCTCACCAACTCCGACCATCTTTCCAGCGGGGGCCGCCATGACACACAACACGTGCTCACGGTGTTGTTGTGTGTTTTGCAGCTGAGGATTCTGGGTAACGAAGTCCAGCGGGAGACTGAATCCTTTAAAACTTTATTTAAACACACTGAGACAAAATACAGAGAAGTTTACTGACTTAAAAATCTGTGAATTATTTTAAATCAACAATTTAACTTAAAAACTTTTTTAATTTATTAAATTTATTTATTTTGTTTTTTTCATCTTTCTATATTTTGTTGTTGTTTTATGTAATTTATTTTATGCATTGTTTAACTTTTATTGTTTAAAGTTATTATTATTATTATAAAACTAAATCACAGCTGATTATTCACAGGAAGTGACGACACAAATACATAAAGACAAAATAAACATATTCTAATTTAATTATATTTTATATTTCTTAATCTTACCTAATATTAAGTGTTGAAAGTTAATTCACAGTGGATGTCTGACTGAAAAGTACAGAAGGATCTATAATACATTTATATTATAGATCTTCATGAGGTCGTCACCTGGAATAGTTTCAGCTGACAGGTGTGTCTTCAGTGTGACACCTTCAGTTTGTTGTCCATCGAGGAGGAGGAGGAGGAGGAGGAGGAGGAAGAGGAGAGGAGGAGGAGGAGGAGGAGGAGGAGGAGGAGGAGGAGGAAGAGGAGGAGGAAGAGGAGGAGGAGGAGGGAGAGGAGGAGGAAGAGGAGGAGGAGGAGGGAGAGGAGGAGGAGGAGGAGGACGAGGAGGAGGTGTGATGGTTCTTTAACCAACATGCAAACATCAGGTTTGAGCTCAGTGGAACCATCATTTGATTTTCCAACAGGACAACGACCCCAGACTCACCTCCAGACTCTGTTTGACCACGAAGGAGAGCGAAGCACGACCTGACATAAACCCACCTGAGATGTTTGAGATGATCAGACGCTGCAGCATCCACACGTGTTATTTTATTATCAAAGCATGAATCACTCGTACAGAAGAAGCAGAGATCCTCCAGGAGAGGTCAGTAGAGATGCGTGCAGCTGAACAGGTCAGACAGGCTGACAGTGAACATGGAGATGAAGGTGAAGTCAGAGAGGACAACGTGTTCAATGGACAGTTTGGTGTTTATTGAAAACAGACTTCATCCTGTGACTTGTTGCACGCACTGCAAGTCAAAGTAAAACTGTAGGCGAAACTACTGAGCACACGTGAAAAGCAGCAGGAGACGAAGAATTATCCTGACTGATATATGTTTCATATTTAAACTACAGGTTGGTATTTATTTCATTTTTATGTAATTCCTTTTTAAAAATCAACATTTTCTATTTAGTTACAAAAATATGTTTCCTGTGTACAAAAGCAAATATTTAAACCTGACGGGTAACTTCAGTTTTCCTGTGTCGGTCTAAGTGACCTCCCTCCTGTTGTTCTTCACTCTAACTGTGAATTCAGGTCATCTTCCAGTCAAACAGGTGGTGATTGTTGGATCAGTGCAAAGACAAACCTAAATCTTGGTGAGTTTTCGATATAACTTCTGTTTCTGGGTGAATAAAAACGATCTCACTCTTTCGTAAAAAGGTCTGTCTCTGTACGATCCGCGACGATGTCAGACTTTTAGAATAACAATCGGAGCCTGTCAGTATAAAAAAACAAACGTTGCAGCTAGTTTCGCTCAGAATTTCAAAATTTGTCCCCATTAGACACAAAAACAAATGAAAATAGCATCAAGGTTAAAAAATACTACAGTTACTCTTTAATGTTCGACCCACATGGCGTGGCCTCCTGTGTGATTCCTCAGCGGCTTCCTTGAACCTCGTTCCAGATGAAATCAGTCAACTTGACTTTGTGGGCCTCCGAAGCAGAGGTTGAACTTTTTTAAAGACCTATTGACAAACCTCACCTTCCCTCGTTTCTTCGTGGAGGCCGTGTACTGATTGGACTTGAGTTTAGAGTAATAGTCTGAGAACTTGTTGAAGAGGATGGAGATGGGCAGACCATTGAGGATGATTCCAAAAGCGATGCAGATGAAAGCGAATATGCGACCCAGGATGGTCTCGGGGTAGATGTCTCCGTAGCCCACTGTGGAGATGCTGACCTGCGGGGGGTGAGGAGAGAGGTCAGTGCCCGACATCTTAGCCCACGGTCAAGAAGAAAACCTTCTTCAGCCACTTTCATCACAACAATAAACCTCTTTTGTGAGATGTACCAAAGACTCAGTGTCAAACTATTCAACTGCTAACCCTGATCAGCTTGTTTCACATCCGTAAATCTCAACCCGTTCTGTATCTTACTGACTGATTCTCACAGTCACGATGCCCCTCGTCCGCCTTCATAAAGGTTCTGTGTGAATTCATTCAAAGTTTTAAGAGATAACCGGAGCTGCTGGACTCAAAGATGGCAATCCCTCTGCATCTGTTCAGATGAACACAACAGGAATCCTTCACGTTAATCATTACTATGATTACGAGGATTATCATTTCCTTCCCCAGGATTAGAAGAAAAGATTCTTCCACTCGGTCAAAGAATGATCCGGGTTTATTCATGAAAACATTAACCAGGTTATTCCACTCTGACCAGCTCATTGCTGGATTACTCTTCAGCATTACCATTGAAAAGCATTTCTTATTCTTCACTTCCTTGCACAACTGTCTCTCCTTTGCCATCTTAGGAAAAACCTTCAGCTCGCAGAACACTACGAATGATGCACATCAAAAGGGATTAAGACATGAGTATACCTGCTGCCTGAAGAATAAGGTCTACTACTGTACCCGTCTGTGAAAGTTCTCATTTATCCAGGTCGCCTCTCTTTGAGAAGAGAAACCTGGGGCAGCTGGACTTGACTGTAGATCAATGAAGATGTTTCACTTCTTTCAGTCCAGTTGCCCCCAAATTTAACTTCATTCCTACCAAGTGCTGACTGACGAATAAGTAGTTATACTAGTCTGTGAAGATTCTCAGTCGTCCTGGTCATCTTTCTTAAATCTGGGGCAACTGGGCTCGGCTGTCTCATCCAAGAGGCTTCTTCAGAACCGAAGAAGTTCAACAGAACAATAAGAGTCCAGTTAACCCAGATTTAACTCTCAATAAAAGTCAGTATACTCCATGTACCCAAATATACCCTGCACTACACCACTGATGTACTTACAGCTGCCCACCACCACGCATGAGGAATGCTGGTGAAGTTTGTTTGTGGCATGTCATGCTCCACGGTGTAAACCATGGCAGAGAAGCTGAAGATGCCCATTGCAATGAAGAGGAAGAGGCAGCCCACTTGCTGGTAGCACTGACGCAGAGTGAATCCAAACGCCCGCAGACCCGTGGAGTGTCGCGCCAGCTTCAAGATTCGAAAGATTCGCATCAGTCTCATGATTCTCAGCACTTGGCCCAGCTTCCCCACCTGTCCCACCGCCTGTATGTCGGCCTCGTGCTTCATGTAGTTTTCCTCATTGTCGAAGAACTCCAGGAAGGCCTGCAGATACTGAGGCAGGATGGCGATCAGGTCCACGGTGTTGAGCACACTCCTGCTGAAGGACTTGAGGTCAGGGGTGGACACCAGACGGAGCAGGTACTCCATGGTGAAGAAGGCGATGCACATCGACTCCACGTATTCCCAGTATGTCTTTCCACTGAGCTGACCTGTGGCCGTTCTGTACTGCATCTCATCCACAGTGTTGAGAGTCATAGCCACCAGGGAGATTAGGACAAACAGGCTGGAGGCCAATGCCATAAGCTTGGCCTTGACGGACGAAAACGGCTTCTCCATCAGGTTCCAGATAGCTCTGCGCTCCTGGCCCATGAACATGTCATGAAAGAGCTCCTCATTCTCCTCGATCTCCACCTCGGCCTCCAGCTCCCTCTGGATCTTCAGCTGGTCGTTCAGCTCGTCCTGCCTCTCCTCGAAGGAGATGCGGCAACAGCGGTGGGTGTTCTTGATCCTCACGCCCCAGTAGTTGATCTCCTCCAGGAAGTTGCGGGGACACAACTCGTCCCTGATCCACAACACGCCAGTCCTGTAGAAGTTGAAGATGCTGTGGAAGACATCCGGATCCCTGTCAAAGAAGTACTCATTGTTGGTCACAGTGTAGTCGTCGCACAGGTCCAGCTTCATGTTGTGGTCCGTGTAGGTGGCCAGACGCCCTATTCTGGTCTTGGGATACTTGGCAGCCATCTTGTAAGCTATCTGGTAGGGCTTCCCGCCTACATTGATGTTGATCACGTAGTTCTTCTTGGCAGGTGAGAACTGCTTGGAGAAGCTGTATCCAGCAGTGTCATTGTCTTCATCCTCATACTCCGCGTAAATGTCGTAGATGTCCCGGCTCAGGTCTTGCATGGAGTTCCATGTCTTCACGCAGCTCTCCTTGGCTAGCGGATAAGCAATGTCCGACGGTCTTCGATTAAAGTCCGAATCGGAGACTTTGTAGTTGGGGAAGAGACTCTGTCTCCTGTTCCACAAGTTGGACACCTTGCGGGTGCTCCCCATGTCGATCCCCCCAGACTACACAGCAGACAGAGCGCTCAGACCGTCGGCATTACTGCTGTCTAATACCCCCTTCACCTAAGCATGGAGGACATGAGCAGGATGCCTCATGGCCCCATTAATGTTGCTGACTGAGAGGATCCGCGTGCTTACAGGACATCTAAATACTATTATCCCCTCCTGAGCTGCCCGGCTGACATGACGTTGGCTGTGTGGCACATCACAACAAATGCCCACCGTGAACTCAGCCCCTCTTTTTGTTTCTAAAAGTTTTATGAGCTGACAGTGACGCAGCTCGCCCAGTTAAAAACATAAAAGACGACAATCAGTGTTTCCCTCAGGTTTGTTTATGAATGCACACACTCTATGCCATACATTAATCTGCATACAATCCCTACAGATTATTACTCAGAGTCATATTGGAAGGCTACGGCTGGAAAATAACATTGCGTGTCTTGTTTCTTTCTAACTAAAACATTTTATTAATTTCTTTGTAGACACATTCCAAATGTATTAAACAACTTTAATACATTTGCAATTATTTGTTTATCAGAATTAAATCAGTAAATGTCGTATATAACAAGCTGCTAACATAACAATAATATTATCACTGTAGAAAGAAGTACAAAGCTGGTTATTGCTGTTATTGTGCTTTAAGATTCCTCCACTGAAGCGGAACAAAGGAAGGAGGTTGGTGGATACATAAAGAGGATTAGCCTCCTCCAGGATGGGAGGGGCTGCAGGAAACTTCATTTTATTGATATGTGCCATTAAAGTTTGTGAATGCAACTCGACCCTTCCTTTGGAGGTCAGATGATTGTCCAGAGATGATTATCGATTATAATGAACCAACTCGTTAAAACAACTCAAGATTTAAATTATTAAAGTTCATTTAAGAAGAAAAGTTAAAGCTGGTCTTGTTACAGTGTGTAAAGATTCATGATATTTACTGATGTACTTTATCTTATCTCAAAGTGTGATGACGTGTTACACACACTATAAAATATATATACTGTGTTAGAGTATATAGTTTATTTATTTAAGTTCACACTTAAGTTCTCTCACTCTGTGACTTTCATTCACTTCTGCAGTTAAGAGAGTATGTTGTTTTTAGTCTGGCTTTTACTTTAAATATATTTTTATACATTTGAATCTGTTGTATTATTTGTTTTATCCTTCTTGTTTTAATCCAGCCTGCAGCGTTTGCACAGTTTGTGTTTTCATTGACAGTTTAAGTCATTTATTACTTAATCCTGACGAGGAGTTTCCTCTCAGTTCATCATGCTGGTTTTTCTTTATTGATCCAGAAGGCTGCAGGATCACGATGATAAAACACATCTCGATACTCTGCAGGATTAATATCATCCACTCTCGTTGTTTGTCGGTCACTATTGTCCGCAAGATTTACGGATCAAATTTAGTAAAGTCCCTTCAAAGCTGCTTAAGAATGGAGGTTATAATCCCTCATGTAGGTTTATAAAGCCTCCTGTCACATACATTCTTTACACCTACACACTGTTATTTCAGTGCAAACACAGACTGTTCACAGTGAATGTGATATGTGACGTGTGTGGTAATGAGTGAAATATGACGCACAAACTGAAGCGAATGTTTCTTTTTAAAGTTTCTGTTTGAAAAGTTCATAAAAACATCAGAAAACTCATCTGTGATGAAATATTCTGTCCTGCAGTCATTGTTTCACAGCGTGAGTTCATCGTTCAGTTTTCTCTTGTTGTTATGACCTGATATAAAATGACTTACACTCAGCTCCGTGCAGTCAGCGCTCTCTCCAGCAGATGGAGGTCTGCGTCGCTGCATCAACAACACACCATTTAAATAACATATACGAAATATGTTTGACGTGTTTATTCAAAGTGACTCAAAGAGGGAATAAACTAGAATATTAATGAGGCTCAATATGATCAAAGGAGGATGTAGATTAAACTTGCTTGGCTTCACGTTTGCTTCACAGCGAGTTCACTGAAGATTTTAACAGCGTGACCGTCAAAGTGCTGATATTCAGTATAACAGCACAAACGTACAAATGTGTAGTTCAGTGTGTACCTGATGCACCAAACTGCTCCTATTTCATTAAAATAACGTTGGTCTAACATTAAAATAACATTGGTCTAACATTAAAATAACGTTGGTAGGGAGTTGCAGTTTGTCTTTGTGGATTATTGACGTGAACAGTCAGACTGTCGACATGTGACGTCCTTTATCTCGTGTATTTACAGTGAAGTGTTTGTTACGGACACGTAATGAATTGTTCCAATGTCATATTTCTTAAAGGGACAGCACAGACTGTTAATGTAACATTAATATTAGAACAGCTGTTAAGTCTCAGTGCCGTTATTCTCTATATCAGCACGCATGAGACGACTCTCGTCCAATCAAATCACTCGATCAGAACTACCTGTTGTTTATCGTCTGATATCGTCGCAGCTCTGACAGAAACTAAAAATCTGATTCCAGGTGTGAAACATCTAATTTTAAAGTGGCATAAACAGATTTAAATCAAACTTCTGATTGGACAGTAAAGAGGCGTCACAGCTGGGCCCCGACAACAGCTGCTGCGTCAAGTTACAGCAGAATAACAGCACAGATGATGTGAAAATAAAAGCATCATATTTACCTCAGAATGATCACATGAAGTCCAGCTGGACTGGACACACTGTGACAGGTTTTATGTAATTTAAGAAGACGTGATTTATTTCTTGTTTTATTGGGAGGTGAAGGGCACCTGTCCAAACAGATCTACTGTTTCGTGCAGATGTTAGTGTGTTTAGTGTGAATTCAACATAAAAACAGCTTCTAAAAATAAATGTTTTGTAATTCATAACAATAACTCCATTATTACAGTGCCGTGCTCTTATTTTGAAACGCAGAACCGGACGGTTAGCATCATCTACCGAGTAAACGGTGTTTTTAAAGGGAACCAAGGTTGTTGAGGTCCGCGGCGGGCTTAGCGGGTTGAAGGTAGGTGTAGAACCGGCTCTGTGTGCTGACTGTCCCGGTGCTGACGGGCTTCTTGTCCTCTGAACGTGCCCCCGTTCGGCGGCTTTATCGCGGTTAGGTTAGCGGAAATCGAGACGCGGGAACTGGACGAGTCCGGACAGCCGGGGAAGTGCAAGCTAACCGGGCTAGCGAGGGGGAAGCTAGCGAGGCTAACGGCGGCGGTGTCCCGGTTCACGGGAGGCAGAGGCTCCCCGCCGTGCTGTCGGTCCGCTGGTTTGGCGGCTGTGGTCGGCTGCGGAGAAGCGGATGAAAATAATAATGAAGTGTTCATTAAAATCCGTCATTTTATTCTCAGTTATATCGAGTGTTACAAGTGCAGGGGCGAGCATTAGCTCCGGAGGGGCGGCTGAGGGTGTCATGGCCCCCCGAGCACAGACACACACACGGACAGTTTCAGGCCTCCAGCTGCCTCTGACAGGCTGATTAACAACATTTAATTAAATGTAATAACAGGTATATACACATACATTAATGTGCCACACCTGCACTGAACCTTAACGAGCTAATTATCATTTATTCTGCTGTTTTTACAACAATATGTGACTCAGCTAGCCGTGCAGCTAACGTTAGCCGCGCTCTGAATCCTGCATAACTTTAAGCCTTAATATAATGTGAACAGGTGAGTTGTATATAAATTCACCCTCAGTACAGTTGTCATGAACGGGGAAATTAGCTACAGAGACCAAAACTGTTTTTTGTACCAGGCTGTAAACATGTTTATTTCTGCTGTCTAACATGGGGACTTATGGAGACTGACTCACTTCTGCAGCCAGCCTCAGGTGGACGTTCATGGTACTACATTGTAGTAAACCCTGACGTGGGTCGCTTGTTGTTCTGGTTCTGTTCTAATGAAGGAAATCTTCCTGGATTACACTGAACATGAACTTTAATAATTTTCTTTCTAAGAGTTCATGAAGTGTTTTGACAGACGCAGAGACCAAACAAGAAGAGACAGGAACAGCCAATAAGGAACAATATAAACTATAAATGTGAATAAACTCCATTGAACATTAAGATAAATAAATAATAAACCAGTGAACTACAGTTTTGTTGTGAAGCTCGTGTCAGATTAAAGGATGCAAACTGGATTATTGGTCAGACTTTCTCATCTTTGTTGCTGATGTTTCTGTGAATGATTCAAACTCAATAAAACAGAAACTCGAGCAGCTCCCGGAGCGTCTGCAGCTTGTGAGGACTCGGCCAAGGTCGACGAGCACCGACAGCAGCTGGATCGTTTTACAGCCTGTCCAAATAAAAAGGAGCTGTTGTTCCACGCGAAGGTCAAACTCACGAAGAAGAACACGTGGAAGTGATTTTACAGTTCCGTCGTCGAGGCGACTGAAACCTTTGTTCTGTTTTTGAATCCGGCTGACGGAAACATTTTGTTCTTTGAAACTCTGAAACATTCACGTCAAGCTTTGATTCCTCGTTTGGGTCGATCAAGAATCAAACCTGAACCAGCTGCAGTTCCTCTAACGTCCACCTGAGGCTGGCTGCAGAAGTGAGTCAGTCTCCATAAGTCCCCATGTTAGACAGCAGAAACAAACAGCCAGTCTGTGGGGACGTCACAGAGACTACGTCCAGTTGTAGACAGTCTCAGAGACTACGTCCAGTTGTAGACAGTCTTTGATGAGGTTTCTGTCTGTTTCAGGTTGCTGCTGGTTGCAGGGCCGTGGAGCTGAAGCAGCATTCCCCCTCTCTCTCCTCTCATGCCCCCCCCTGTGTGTTGGTGACCCCCTCCACCCGCCGCCCCGCCCGCTCCGCCCGCTCCCTCCCATCGTGTCGCCCTCCTGCCCCGAAGCCTCCGACTCACCCCATGCTTGGGACAAAGCCAGCTCACTGCCAGCCCAATGACTGCCTGGATCGTCCTGCCTGTCAGCCTGTCTGCCTTCTCCATCACGGGAATATGGATCGTGTGAGTCCCTGAATCATGACTCAGCTGAAATGTGTTCACGATCACTCTGTATCAACGACCTCATTCACTGTCTGTGTCGCTCAACACAAACAGATTAAAGTTCTCCGTGTCTCTGGACTCAGAAGCTGCTTCATGAGTCAGAACACGGCAGGTCGAGTCTCAGTTTAGAGTTTCGAGTCTCGATGAGGTTTGATCTGTGTGTCTCCTGGCAGGTACGCCATGGCTGTGATGAATCACCACGTCTGTCCTGTGGAGAACTGGTGAGTGATTCGTCGTCTTTTGATCGTGAACTCGTGAACATCAGACAGTCTGAACGAGCTCGTCTCCGTCGCAGGTCTTACAACGTCACGTGTGCGGAGGAGCTGCCACGGCCGGGCTTCCCCAAGACGTGCTGCACCATCCAGGACATTCCCCTCATCAGGTCTGTGTTTCTCCACAACACACGAGTCATTCTGTGAGGCATGAATCAGCACTTTGTGCTCTGCATGCATCCGTTTAATCTGAAACCACGACGGAGGACAAAGCTCTGTTGTACAACGGCATCACGAGACTCGCCGAGTCTTTACAGGCTGCACACTGATCATGTGACCACTTCAGGTGAAGCTGACTCAGCTGTTTTGTCTCCATGTTACAGTAAATGTGGCTCCTTCCCTCCTGAAAGTTGCCTGTTCAGCCTGATCGGCAACGTTGGAGCCTTCATGGGTAAGACGCTGCGCCGTCGTTCTGCTTGCTGATTGGCTCGTTCAGGTCGTCAGAGTCTTTTAACGAGCACAGCTGCCGTTAACCTGTCACCTCTGACCTCTGACCTCGTGATCACAACCATTTCTTCCTCACTGAGGTTTTCCAGGACAGACAGACGTTCATCTTTCATTTAAATGTTGAATTATTCCTTAAAATCTTGAAGTAAAAAATCTAAATATTTTGTTCTGTACAGTAAAACTTGATCGTTAATACAGATGATTGAAGTAAAACTCTGTTTGGTGTTAAATCCTCCGCTCACCTCACAGAGCTGTGGAGGAGCCTGAAATAGCCCGAGTGTCTAATTAATAATGGATGCGGATTTCCTTCCCCCTCCGTCCTTCCCCCTCCGTCCTCCGTCCTCCACCCTGCACTTAACCTCCATGGCCTTCCTCCTCCTCCTCCTCCTCCTCCTCCTCCTCCTCCTCCTCCTCCTCCTCTAACTGCGTCTCTCCTGCTGTTTTCATTATTAACTTCTTCTTCAGACGTTTGTCCTGTGAGACTCGTCTCGTGTTGTTGTGGACGTACAGTAATCGTCTCCTCCCGTGTGTCCTACAGTGGTGATGGTTTGCCTTCTGCGCTACGCCCAGGTGATCGAACACAGCCACCAATGTTGGGTCAACACCAGCGCTCTGGTGTCGGGCTGCACCAACGCCGTGGGTCTGGTCATGGTGGGAAACTTCCAGGTAAACTTCCTGTAACAAACCTTCTGACATGGACGCGACTCAGACGAGTGTCTCCTGACCGCTCTGTCCCGACAGGTCGATCACGCCAAGTCTCTGCACTATGTCGGCGCCGGCGTGGCGTTTCCAGCCGGGCTGCTGTTCGTGTGCCTGCAGTGTGTCCTCACGTACCGGGTGGCTGTGACCGCCCTCGACTACTGGATGGCCCATTTCCGAGTGGCTCTGGCTCTGGGCGCCATGGTGTCCCTCGTCCTCAGTATCCTTGTATGTTTGCGGTCCGGCTGCTGAGCCCGGTTCTGCATCGGTTCTGTCTTCCTTAACGTCCTCCCAGGCGGCATCTTCTTCATCCACGAGAGCTTCGTCCTGCAGCACGCCGCAGCCATCTGCGAGTGGGTCTTCACCGTGGACATCCTGGTCTTCTACGGCACCTTCACCTACGAGTTCGGCACCGTCACCAGTGAGACCATGATGGCGGGCCTGCAGCAGAGCCGCCACCACCACGGCTCGGGTGTCATCATGGGCCCCAGAGCCCGAGGCTCCACGCTGAGCGGGGCGACCAAAGGCCTCAAATCGCCCGGAGGCAGCAGCACGTCCACGCACCTCAACTGCACCCCGGAGAGCATAGCCATGTTGTAGCCACAGAGGTGCATCATGGGAGCCCACAGGAGGTTCTCCAGCGAGGTCGTCACGTATGTGCGGCGCCGGTCCGACCGCTGGAGCCACGAATGTTTCCAAGATGGCCACAGTTTGTTTTATAAGCCCTCGTCCATCGACCTTCACCGGCCTTTCTTTTGCTTTTCTCTGCACGGCGCTCGAACGAGAGCAACGATTAATGTTTGTGTAGTCGGTAGAAAACACTGAATGTTTGACACGTTAACGGTTTCTATGTTTGACGGCCTTTCATCCAATCAAGCTTCTTAAATCACGTGAACCGAGTTCAGGACGAGAGCGCCTCAATCACTTTTGTTGTCGTCGTACGTCTCACGCCACGTTTCCCGCCATCGACTGTCCCGGTGCAATAAATCGCCATCGATCACGTGACCGCGAGTGAGAAAATGCCTTTTTCAGCATGTTGAAGTCGACTTTGTCCAAACACTGAAGTTAGTTCCAGGCTGGACCCTCGGAAGCCTTATTTTGAGTTCTTGGAATGACCTTTCTGTTCAGCGTGAAGCCGTCTTCGGCGCTCGTAGACTTTGTGCCATAGATCTCACGGCGGCGTCCCGCAGATCGAAGTCGTCCGCTCCAGACTGCCACAAGCTGAAGATGACGAACGCCACTCGTTCATTAAGTTTTACAGTGTTCTGCCCTCTGGATGCCAGCAATACGCTCACATCACCTACCTCTTTTTATCTGTTGTGGGTTCGATGTTCTTCACGGCGGCTCGAGTGTTTTTTGGAGCGGCGGCGTCTGGCAGGTTTTGATGAGCTGATTATTGAACAGGCGTGTGAATCTGTTTCCGCCTTATCCCTCCGCACTGTGCCGGGAGCGTTTCTTTGTGTTCACCATACTGTAACTAAACAAACGGCAGCTCGACGTCGAGCCCCTCGCATCAGGGCTGGATCCGAACCACCAACCATCCACAGGCCAAAACTTTAAGGTGGATTTGAACCTTTTTTCTTTGTGTTGTGTTAAAAATGTTCACGAACGTCGAAACGTTTTCTCATTTCCTGAATTTAAAGAGTTTAACGGTGACGGAGCGAGTCGACGAGGATTTTGTTTCCTTTTTATAAATTCTGTAAATATGTATGATTTGTCTCATTTAGGTATTTTCATTTGACAGAGATTTATATTCAAATATGAAATAAAAATGATAAATTATTAGCAGATGTTTGACGCCGCCTGCTTCTTTAAAAAAAGGAGGTCGTCTGCAGAGCTGCAGGTCTGTGAAGGCAGAGAAGGACGTCCTGATCTGGGAGGACGTTCCACCAACAGACGGGACAGTTTGGACTGTCACAGCCAGGACGAGCGAGTCAGCGAGAAAATAAACGCTGCAGCCGTCGACAGGCAACGAAAGTCTCGATATAAAAAGCAGATTTATTCATTTGCAAGCAGAAATATAAACACGACATGAAGATGAACGAGACGTCAGCGAGAGTTAAAGAGGAATCCTGATGATGGACGTCACGTGTCCGTCACTGAGCTCAGTTTCTAACGATCCGCCTCGTCGTTTGATTCTTTATTGACTTTCAACATTTTATAGATTTGTTGTTTTTAAGAAGCTCCATCAAAGTTCAGGAAGAATAAAAGAATTCAACTTAAACTTTCAAACTTCACATTTAAATTTTATAGCAGTTTTTTTTTTTAAAGCTCAGAAATGTAAAACGACTAAAACCTTCAAACTTTCCGCTGCGTTCTCAGCAGCTCACCGCAGATTGTTGATGTCACGTTGTGAGTTTGTTGTGAACGCAGCGTCTCCCGAGGCGTTCACGCGTCACCGTGTCGCTGGCGTCGTCATGTGTACATGGCTCCGTGCAGATCCTCCAGCCGGTGCTCGCGCTGTCTTCTTCTCTCCTGCAGAGGAAGCAAAATAATCAGCGAGGACGGACGCCATCTTGAAAGCGCGTTCAGACGGCGAGGATCAGAAACTCACCTTGTCTTTCTTGAACTCTTCGTACTCCGGGTTGTCCGTCGGTAACTCGAGGCGGCAGAGCGGACAGGAGTTCGTCTACGAGTGCAGAAGAAGAAGAAGCTCAAACTTTTCCCGTAAACGTCGGACAGGAAGTGAAGTCACGGGTTTGTTTTACCTTCCCCAGCCACGGCAGGATGCAGCCGGAGTGGAACAGGTGTTTACACGGCATCTCTCGGACCGTCTCCTGCTCCTCGAACTCCAGCAGACACACCGGACACTTCAGGCCTTTATCTGACACACACACACACACACGTCAAACCGACGCTCCACATTTCACTCGTTCCTCTGTCAAAATGGCGGCTCGCCCGTCACCTGCTTGCTCTGCAGAGATGACGACCACGGTGAGAGTCTGAACGGCGGTTTTAGCGGCCGGAGGCGGAAGCCGCTGGTCCCAGTCCGACAGGTCGAACGTCCCCGAGTCGATGAGGTCCAAACCCTGCATGAGGGACCTGCACGCACACCAGCAGTCACACAAACAGCCCGACGCCGTCAGTCACTTTAAGGCATCGCGATGCGTTCAGGCTCACCTGGCGAGTTCTAGCAGGGCGTTCTGGCGGTACTGCTCCTCGGGGTTCGTCGGCTCGCAGTCGTGTTCGTCAAAGTAGGAAGCCATTTTGTTTCAGTGTGTCTGCGCTGCACATCAAGAAACCTGAAACAGACGAAGAAGAAACATCAGACGGCGCTCAGGCTGACTCTGATTATTCATCATCACTGATTCTTCTGTCTGGAAATGAAATCATTAAATTATTAAATTATTAACCAGCGAACGATTCATCTTAAACCTGAAGAAACTTTAAATTTGTTCACATTTTTATGAGCTGCTGCGTCACAGATGATCGATTATTAATAAAATAATAAAATTATGAATGAAATGAAAGTTTGAAAACAAAAATAAAGAAATAGTTTCTATAAAAACATTCAGACCTGACAGAAACATAAACAATGATAATAATAATATATTAAGATGACATCATTTGTCTTCACTGTGTTTTATCATTCATCGTCTCAGCTGGTCACATTTTTATTAAATCAAAATAAAACAACGTTAATCTGAGCAGAGTTTGAATTTAATTCTTTAATACCTTTAAAATAATTTAATTAATTTGACTCAGTGAATTTAAAGTTTGTCTTTAATTAGATTCTTCACTTCCGTTTGAAGCTTCGCATCACGGAGCGGAAGTGACGCTGAAACAAAGTCTGAATTACAAAATAAAGGTAAATAAGAATCGAAAAATGAAATAAAACCAGAAAAATAAAGAAAATAAAGAAAATAAAGAATCGACTGACCTGAAGCGACAACAAACATGTCATCCTTCCGGGTGTGACGAGCTTCAGCCACGTGGTGCGCTGCTGGCCAATCACAGCAGAGAATCGCGGCTCCGCTTCTTCTTCGTGTGAAAGTGACGACAGCTGGAGAGCGGCGATGACGTCACTACCGCCCCCTGCTGTAAGCGACCGGAACTGACGTCATATCGTAATAAACAATAAAACATTTGATTTCAAACGACACAAAGAAAATAAACATTAGAAACGAGTTAAAATCACAGCAGGTACATATAAAATATAAATATATATATATAAATACATAAACAGTAAAATAAATAAAGAAAATTGTTTTAATATATTAAATTATATTATGTTTAGTACATCATCTTTATTTATTGAAATGATTTATTGTCTGTCACTGTAAGTGGGAACCACACATATAGAGCTACATACGATGGATTATTTACATGATATTATGACATCAGCAGCTTCCAGTCTGAGTTCACGGCTCTCTGCTGGAAAACGCTGGAGTGAAGGAGTATCTCTGAAACGGAGCTCGAGATGGACGTCGGGTTGGTGCGGCGTCAGCTGCACTGTGGACTTTGTACTGGACCGCTGTGGTTCAGAGGCTCAGCTTCTCCATCTTCCAGTCCATGTACGGTCCAACCCTCGGAGCTCGGAGCAGAGAGGAGCCAGAACCTCTGCAGGGACTACACACACCTCAGGATCCTCCAGGTGTGCTGCAGACTGACTAACGTTTGAGTGTTTTTAAGAGTAAATCTGAAGCACAAATGAAACCAGACGACATTTTGATAGCAAAACAGAATTTATTTGCGGAATCGGACTAGAGGTGAGAAATCTCACTATTCATAACTATCGACATTCCAGGTGAAAAGAGAAAAATAAAAGGTGAACAGACACAAAAACAAGTCAAAGAAGGTTTGGCTTTGGTTAAATAACACTCTACTAAACGGATTTGAAAAGACGAGTTGTTACATTAAGTCTGAGGCTCCCTGAACAAGAACAAACGGACACGAATCTGCTGCAGGTCACAGACAGAAGAAACCTGCTGGCTCTACAGTAGCTGCTGCTAGTGTGATGATGACCTGCGCTCAGTGTCCTGATGAGTCTGCCAGTGTTATTAGACGTGGAACTGATACGATGGCACAGACAGCCTGTCACTCACGCTCGTGTTGCATAGTTATCACAGCACATTCTTTCAAACATTCATCAGCTTCTCGATACAGTAAAAATATCTCTGCCTCTTTGAACGAGTGGTTATCGAACACGTGTTCGCGCCGAGCACGCCGGCGCTTCGCTCACGACGTAGCTGCATTCGGGTATTTACAGAAACAGTAATGGTGGCACAGTTTAATGTCTGTGTGTGTTTCACTTCTTCGGATCAGTTTGTCTGCGGAAAAAAGGCGAGGAATGATTTGGCAGCGCCAAAAAGTTTCGTTCACGTGACACGACGACGGCGAGAATCTTCACGGACGCCGTGTGTTCGTCTAAAAACGGTTTAACAACTGATCGATGACGCGTGAATATTTTTCACGTTATCACGACGTACAAAGTCACGTTACAGCAAGAAACTGTTCTTAGACTGATGACTTAAATTGTTAGAACATGTCGTTATCGTGACATCAAACTTTTCTTATAATATAAATGATCACATGATAACACAGAATAAAGTTTGGATTATAACATGTTATTATGACGTTATGACATGAAAGTATCCTGTTACAATTTAAAACGTTTCATGTTTATAACACGATATAAAACATAACAATCCAAGTTATCATGTAACGATGTGAAATAAAGTAAAACAGTCGTGAAATTCATCCTGTTGTAACGCGACGCTCCAACTCTAAAAAAATGAAATCTGAGATTCTGGACTTTAAAATCGGATGAATTAAACTTCCCACAGTTTAAACGTGGAGATTTCCGGAGGCTGAATGAGTGATTGCATCTGTAAAAGTCTAAAGACACAAAAAAGAAAAAGAAAAAAAATCAGTTTCACACGTCATAAACTCGTTTCCAGTTAATGCTACAGTGATTTCTTTGAATCGCTCTGCTCCGTCTTAAAGCCGTCCGCGCTCGTCTGTTGTAAAAACTTTAGAAAATCAACAGGTCACCTGCTCCCTGCTGCAGGACACGCTCAACCAGTGAGCAACAACACGCGAGTATGTCACGACCTACAGTGTTCATCACGTTTCAAACTAGAGAGATCTGAAGAGAGAGAGTTACAGAAAAGGACAAAAAGAAAACGTCTCGTATCCGCGTCCTTTTCATGATTCATCATATTTTTGAGATCAGGGACGTTTAAAGTATTTTCATCTGACTTCAACCACATGCACGTACTGAATCCATACACACCTCCAACGTCATCAACCTTCTTGGACACTCCCGCCTACCTCGTGCCATCTTCACCTCTAACGCTAACCTAACTGAAGAGCTTGATGAAGCAGCCGTGGCAGTACGGCTTGTCGTTCTGTTCTTTGAAGGTGCCTTTGTTGAGCTGCTTCAGGCAGAAGGCGCACACAAAGTGCTCCGGGTGGAACTTCTTGGCCATGGCCGTGATGCAGCGCCCCGTGATGGGCTTCTGGCAGCCGGAGCAGAGGGAGCCGCGGCGCTCGTGGTAGTGGACTTCACAGTAAGGCTGGCCGTCGTGCTCGAAGAAGCTTCCGTTGACGAACGGGGTGAAGCACTCCTGCAGACAAAGTGAAAGAACTCTTGGTATCGTAGATTTCTGATGCACAGCAACTCATAAATGGAAGCATCAACAGCAACAGACCCTGCAGACGAAGCACTCGGGATGCCACAGGCTGCTCAGCGCTGAGATGTAGTTCTCCAGGATGGCTCGGGCGCAGCCGCCACATTTGGGTGCAAACATGTCAAAGTAATCCTTCCTGCAGTACGCCTTCCCGTCCTTTTCATGGAAACCTTCAGACACAAACAGAAACAGCTGATACAGGCGGTGACGGCGGCTTGAAGTGACGGAACCGCACGGTGCGTTTAAAGGCGTTACCCTCCGGGCCAAAGAAGGATCCACACTGAGCGCAGAAGAAGTGCTCAGGATGCCATGTCCGGTCCAACGCCGTCACCACTTTCTGCACACACACACACACACACACACACACACACACGATGTTCATCACTGTTTGACTGTAACTCAACAGACAGACGAGCGGAGGCGGTGACTCACGTCCAGGATGGGTCCGTTGCAGTAGTAGCAGCGTGGTGAGAACAGGTTGTGGTAGTCCTGCTCGCAGTACGGCTGGCCTTCACGCTCAAAGAAGTTCCTGGAGCCGATCTCCTCCTGACAGTGCGTGCAAACAAAGTGCTCGGGGTGCCATGTGCGGCCCATGGCGGTCACCACCTACACAAACACAGAGCGCGTGTTCAGTGTGTGTTCAGTGTGTGTGTGATGTTTTCATGCAGACAGACGCTCACCTGTCCCACGATGGGCTTGGCGCAGGCGCCACACACGCCTTTAGCGACCGTCTGCACGCCCAGTTTGTTGAGGTCGGACTGCAGACTGCCGAGCATGTTGTCCAGCTTGTTGACCTGCGTCGGAGCGCCGCCGGGAACGCCGCCCTTCCCCTGAGCCATGATCTGAAACGTGTTTAAACCATGACAACAGTTATGAGCCGAAGAGGAGCAGCAGGCACAAAATGAAGGCACTGTGGAGGTGGAGGTGGAGGTGGAGGTGGAGGTGGAGGTGCGTGCCTGCATCGGAGGGAAGACTGGATCGTACTCTGTTTGGCAGCCTACAGACACCAGCACTTTGGGTGGTGTCACAGGCTCCACAGGTGGAGGCTGGGTTGGGGTTTTGAGGACAGGTGGAGGGGGGTCTGGTTTGGGGGCGGGAGGTTTCTGAATGGGGGCCAGCAGAGGTGACGCTTTTAGAAAGTGCCGAGGTGAAGTAGGAGCTGTTTCCTTGATGTAGGAAGGTTGTGGAGGAGGAGAGGGAGGTGGAGGAGGAGGAGGTGGAGGAGGAGGTGGTGGTATAGGGACGGGGTGGTGCTGCACTGCGGGCGGTCGCTTAGGTTCTTCTACGATAGGAGGGCGGCGAGGGGCGGGGGGAGAGAGAGGCGGGAGCACCTTCCTGGTGGGGACGGGCGACTCGGGGGGAATTATGACCTGAAGAGGAAGAAAAGAAAAGGAAGGAGGAAACAGGAAGCAGGAAACAGGAAGGAAGGAAGGATTTAACGTGACACATTTGGGAAAACTGTCGAGGATACTGAAGCCAACCTTGTCGACCTCGCCGCCGGCGCCGTCGGGCCGTAAACGCTGCGGTTTGGATGTGACGATGACGCCCTCCGTCAGCCAGTCGTCGGACTGCTTGCGGCGCCGCTCCGAGCGTCCGATCCCGAACTTCCCCTGCAGCTCCTCAATGAGGCGGTCCTGAGAACTGTTCTTGTTGACGATGACGGGTCCCATCTTCCTGCGCAGGTGACCGTCGCGGTACATGGGGTGAACGTTGGGAGTCTCCTTCGTGCGTCTGATGACCGATTTGAGCTACGAAGGAGCGGAGCGTGAGCTGAAGCGGTTACAGGTGAGTCGGTCCGGTTAGAGTCACACTCGCATGCTCGTGCCACACCAACAACACGGTCCGTCACAAGGACTCGGGCTACATGCGGAGCTGATAATCAGTGAGTTACTTGTAAGTACGAAGCTTTTATCTCCATCTTTTCTTTTATTTTGAAAAACTGAAACATTTGTCTGCGTATCCGTGACGTTCGATTTGAAGCTCAGCCTGTCGCATTCTGACTTTATTTCATGAAGCAGCTTCTGTTTAATTTGGTTTGAGCGACACAGACGGTGAATGAGAGCGAGCGAGCGCCGGCTTAACGTCGCTAATCAGAGAAATAAAAAGTGGTTTAATAAAATAAAACTAATTAACATCTAAATCTATATCTCGTTGACGGCGCGGGCGACATCAGTGAGAAACGTTTCATGTTTCAGCTTTTCAAAAAGACTCAAACTTTTATCGAAGCGTCAGAACAAATCAAACGTGAGCGGAAGCCGTCTGTCAGGCAGCAGCGGCGGCGGTGCGTACATGTCCGGATGCCGACACTCGGTCTATGTTGGGAGTTTGCATCAGGGGCAGGTCGAGGGCGACGTCAGGCGTCCCCGGGCACGAAGACGGGGTCATGGACTCGTCCATCCAGCTGGCCTCCGTCAGCGGGGTCATGCTGCCGTCCGTGTACGGCCTCTCGGTGTATGGCGTCATGGTGCCGTCCAGCCCGTCGTGGAACGACATGGACAGCTCCTCGTCGGCCCAGTCCAGGTCTCCGTTGCCGTCCGTGCCTCCGTCCACCGAGTCGTCCGTGATGGTGTTGGTGGTGCTGGTGAAGGTGTCGGGCTGCACGCTGTTCCTGTCCATGGGCAGGATGAGCTCCTCGGGCACCTCCTGCATCGCTCCGCCCAGGTACTGCGCCTCCATCTGCAGCTGAGGCGGCTCTGTGTGATTCTGAGCGAAGCTCATTGCGAGCAGCTTGTCGAGCGCCTCGTCCAGGGACGGCTCCGCGGCCGGGGGCTGCTGCTGCACCGCAAGGGGGCTCGGCGCCTGCCTGGTGGGGCAGCTGAAGGCCGGCGGAGACGGGAAGACGGACGGAGACGGTGAGGATGTTTTTGAGGAAACGTGTGCAGAAGGAGGAGAGACGGGGGAAGGGGTGAGGTTTTTGGAGGGAGGGGGGGTGGAGTAACTCAAATCCAGAGTCTCACAAGAGAATTTACCGACAGTGTTTGAGGGCGAGACTCGCTCCACGGACGGACTCGGGGACTTGGAGGACTTGTGGTCTAGCACGGTGTTAACTGAGGTGAGAGACGGGGTGGTGGTGGTGTTGGAGGGACTTGGACTGTTTCTCATCAGGTTGGAGTTAGAGGAAGCGGCCTGGGAGAGGACCAGCAGAGTCTTGGTTTGGGCTGACAGCATGGTGGCAGAGACGTCTATGACAGAGTCCAGGTCGGGGTCGCTGGCTGCAGACAGGGAGGATATCGGACTGTGAGGAGGGA
The DNA here is from genome assembly GCA_014281875.1 of Nibea albiflora. Taxonomy (NCBI): domain Eukaryota; kingdom Metazoa; phylum Chordata; class Actinopteri; family Sciaenidae; genus Nibea; species Nibea albiflora. Next base: position 25,340,494 of record CM024801.1, read on the forward strand.
GGAGGCGGCTTGGATGGGATGCCGACGCGCCGCCGTCTCCTCCGTCCTCGTCTATATGTAGCTCTAGACCGGAGGGCAAAGAGAAGACAGGAGAGGAGGACGGGTGGGACAGAATAAAGGAAGGAGAAGCCACGGAGGAGGAGGAAGAGACCGGAGGATGAGGAGAGCTGGAAGGAAGTCCTGCTGGATCCAGCAGAGAGCCCAAAGAACTGGGCTAGAGGACAGAGAAGGAGAAGCAGGGTAAGAGGAAGAGGACAGGAACATGAACACGAGTGATGAGCTGATAAAGTGAAACATCGCAGGCTCCCCTCACGCTGCCTCGTACCTTGAAGTCGGACAAAGACGCCATCAGCTCGTCGAGCTCTCGAGTGGCGCAGGAAGCTGAGATTCTGGCCTGCTGCTGGGACGGCGAGTCCAAATCACTGTGACGAGCCGGAGGGCTGAAAAACATAAAACAGGACACGATACAGACCACCGAACAAATCTATCTGCTGATACCGGAGCTCTCTCCGGACAGAACCGGCCCGGCTGTACCTTGGTGAAGGCACCGAGCCCTCCAGCTCGTCCAGCAGACTCTCCACGGTGGGCCGGGCCTCGTCCGGCCTCGTCCCGTTCCTCTTGGGTTTCTCCTGAGGAGGCGGGCTCACCATGATGTCGGGTCCGCCGCCATTCTCGTAGTGGGTGATGCTGCAGGACGGTAAGGGCGGAGCGGCCTCCTCTGTGGACACATGACAGGACAGGTGAGCTGAGCTGAGCGCGCTCGGCACAGAGGCAGAAAGCTGCCGGCGCCGTCTCTACCTGTGGTCGGGAATGAAGGCGAGCTCTGCTGCACGGCGTTCAGCTCCAGCAGCAGCCTGTCCAGCTCAGAGAGGTTACTGCCCAGGGCGGAGGTCATGGCTGCGGTCGACGAGTCCGAGTTTGACTTCTGTTTGTTTGGAAAGCTGCAGGAGACAAACACCTGATGAAAGACTGCACAGGTGAGGACAGGTGAGACAGGTGAGGACAGGTGAGACAGCATACCTGTAGACGTGGTCCTCTTCAATGTGAGACAGCGGAGAGCTGCTGCTGTCCCTCGACCACGAGCTCTTCTGGGCTGAACCTAAAGACTGCAGAGGAGTCATCAGTCAGAGGAGACAGTCTCTGAGACTGTCATAAGACTGCAGAGGATGTACTTGACTCGTGTACCTGCTGAGAGGAGTGGTGGGAGCCCTGCTGATCGATCAGAGACCCGTTCAGAGCCTCGGCTGAGGGCGGAGGAGGGACTGGAGGCGGCACCGACACATCCTGGAAGGAGTGTCCTCCGGTGGGGATGGAGTACGGAGTCTCTTCAGACAAGAAGACGGGTCGCTTTGATATGTGGGACGTGGTGGACTCCAGATCCGCCAGCAACGCGTCTGAAAGATTCAGAGTTAAAGTTGAACGTTGTCTCTGTCACGTCCGTTCTCACACTACGTAACTTTGAGCTCCGGGTCTGGAGAAGTACGTAAGAAGTAAGTAAGTATTCAGGTCCAGGGCGGGAAGTGGAGCCAGTGTCATGCTAGAACAGGAGCTGGGCTCAGCAGCCTCGATGGACATCGCTAACAGCAGAGGCTACAAGACGATGACGCAGTGCCTTACAGTGAACTAATGCAAACTGTAGTAGCTGTTAGCTAACGTTAGTTAGCTGCTATCTCTGGACTGGGAGCTAACAGCAGTGTTAGCATTCTTTGTAGCACGGGGGCTTTTACTGTGTCGTGCTAGAACCGGAGCTGGGCAATGAAACCAGGCTCAGCAGCCTCTACGGACACAATGGCAGAGGAGAAGAGAGTGAAGAGGACGCTGACGGAGGAAGACAGACGCCGAGCCGGGCTGACTGCTGTTGTTTTCTAGTTTTGGACCACGAGTAATGTAATCAGAACAAATACTCGAGTACAGCTGCAGCTAATTGGAGACAGCAGAGACAAAGTCCTGGACTGTTCTGGACCGGTTCTTTGGGGTGCCGGGACCTCTGAACGTGGCGTCAGGCTGTGAACAGACAATGGCAGCGAGTCAGTCGGCCTCTCGTTTCAGCCCGGCACCAAAAAAAGCTTCCAACAGTGAGCTTACACCATGTGACCATCACAGCAAACCCATTAAGGCCTTCAGCATCCTCTGAAATCCCCAGCAGACTTCTACCATCAGTCCAGCTATAAATAAAACCGTGCTGACAATCACAGCTACCTGTCCGTCACGTCGCCGTCTGAGGATTCAAACAAAGCTCACAGAAAGTGATCTGAACCCGGTCCAGGGTTGGAGGTGTGGTGTTACCCTGCTGAGTGTTCGGTGGAACGCAGGAACAAAATAGACTCTTACATCACACAATCCGTCCGTCCTCAGCCCGTCCAGAATAGACCACCATCGCCGGCTGCATACTGTTACACTACAGAGAGGCTTCAGAGTCACTTCAGACTGAAGAGACGCAGAAAAACTGAACAACAACTGACCAGAAGATCAGCTGGACAACGAGCAGAGTTCAAACCAGTTTCCTGCCACGTCAACCCTGCAGCAAAGTTTAGACTTAAAATAAGAGTCAGAGAGCAAAGCGGACGAGGTTCAACATGAGTCCTCTAAACGAGACAGTAAAGGGTGTACTCACGTTTTTTTGTCCACCTGCTGTCTCTGCAGCATCGTCCACACGCGATTACGTGTGTGTGTGTGTGTGTGTGTGTGTGAGAGAGCAACAAGAAGAAGAGTGAGACGAACTCTGAGGCGGCGGCTGGTGGGAGTGGTTAGAGAGCTGAAACTGGGCGGTGGGAAGCTTTCAGCACCCCGTTATCTTAAAGGTCCAGAGGAGGACGTTCACCTCGCTTCACCTTCTCAAAGAGTGGGACGTCTCAGAGACTACGTCCAGGTTTCAGACAGTCTGCGGGGACGTCTCAGAGACTACGTCCAGGTTTTAGACAGTCTGCGGGGACGTCTCAGAGACTACGTCCAGGTTTTAGACAGTCTGCGGGGACGTCACAGAGACTACGTCCAGGTTTTAGACAGTCTGCGGGGACGTCTCAGAGACTACGTCCAGGTTTTAGACAGTATGCGGGGACGTCACAGAGACTACGTCCAGGTTTTAGACAGTCTGTGGGACGTCACAGAGACTACGTCCAGGTTTTAGACAGTCTGCGGGGACGTCACAGAGACTACGTCCAGGTTTCAGACAGTCTGCGGGGACGTCACAGAGACTACGTCCAGGTTTTAGACAGTCTGCGGGGACGTCTCAGAGACTACGTCCAGGTTTTAGACAGTCTGCGGGGACGTCACAGAGACTACGTCCAGGTTTCAGACAGTCTGCGGGGACATCACAGAGACTACGTCCAGGTTTCAGACAGTCTGCGGGGACGTCACAGAGACTACGTCCAGGTTTTAGACAGTCTGCGGGGACGTCACAGAGACTACGTCCAGGTTTCAGACAGTCTGCGGGGACGTCACAGAGACTACGTCCAGGTTTTAGACAGTCTGCGGGGACGTCACAGAGACTACGTCCAGGTTTTAGACAGTCTGCGGGGACGTCTCAGAGACTATGTCCAGGTTTTAGACAGTCTGCGGGGACGTCACAGAGACTACGTCCAGGTTTTAGACAGTCTGCGGGGACGTCACAGAGACTACGTCCAGGTTTAGACAGTCTGCGGGGACGTCACAGAGACTACGTCCAGGTTTTAGACAGTCTGTCGGACGTCACAGAGACTACGTCCAAGTTTTAGACAATCTCTGGGGACGTCACAGAGACTATGTCCAGGTTTTAGACAGTCTGCGGGGACGTCACAGAGACTACGTCCAGGTTTTAGACAGTCTGTGGGGACGTCACAGAGACTACGTCCAGGTTTTAGACAGTCTGTGGGGACGTCACAGAGACTACGTCCAGGTTTTAGACAGTCTGCGGGGACGTCTCAGAGACTACGTCCAGGTTTTAGACAGTCTGCGGGGACGTCACAGAGACTACGTCCAGGTTTAGACAGTCTGGGGTCTCTCAGACGTCTCCACCTTCCACTCGTCATCAGTGGGACGTCCTTCCCAGAAGCTGGACGTTGGTCATGAAGTTTGACATAAACCACATGGGAGAGCACGAGCCTATTTAAAGCGGTAAGCTCAGTGAGTAGCTCGTGTCTGTGCAAATGTGCTGAAATATCACGACCACGCTCAAAATAATCTGCACCTGGTGCTGACACGCTGAACAAGGTCTTACTGAAGTTGACTTTGTCGCTCATAAAACAAAGTACCACCTCTGCGTTAGAGACAAAGAGAAGGAGACATTTGGACAGAAAAGAAATAAGAGGCTAATTATGGTCATGTATTCCTAGAAAGTTCTTTGTGGCGTTGACAGAGACGTCTTCCAAGAAAACCTTCGAGCCAAGACTTCTATAATGACGCCCGCCATCATTAGACCTCCAACATCTTCCACAAACAGAGTACGACCTCCACACGAGGCTAAACTACGTCTGATGCCGTGTCGGTACTCATTCCTCAGTTTAGGTTGTCCTACATCACAGACGTCAATGAAAGCTTGACCCATGAGTCACAACCGAAATGTTACCAGTTGCTTCTTTTCTTTGTCTCACATGATAATAAACTGAATTCAAGCTTCTGTTGGTTGGACAATCTAAAAGTTGCCACGTTGAACTTGCTGGACTCGTCTTGAGAAGCTTCAAACTACGAAGCTGTGTCCGAACCAATCAACCAACCTTTGAGGAACCACCGGCAACTACATGAAGAGCTAAAGATGTTCAGGTAGCTGCTGACACTGAAGACGTTCCTTTTGCTCGATGGCATGAAGAATGAACTCGACTGTGATTCGTTGAAAACTTGTTTGAGGGTTTTGGCTTTATTACATGAACATATCAGACATACGTCAGCACATTAAAGACGTTTCAGCTGTCGTGTGTTTGTAAGTATCGATGGACAGAACCAGAACACGGTCAGACGTGTTTAAACTCACTAAAGTACGATTAATAAATCCTTTGCAGCCTCCCTCACTGATCATTCATCTCTAATATCATTTCCTTTATTTGCCTGACGAGGGCAGCATCGAGTCTGCGACGAGGGACAGAACAACAAGTTTGGTCCATGAAGGGTTCGAAGCATGCAAACACGCTCCGTACGCCAAGTTACAGGCTAATCTTTTCCATTCCAGACGGGGGGTAGGAGCCACGGTGGACAAAGTCCAACTCTGCTCTAACAGCATCCTGACTCAATAGTCCATTGTGCAACGTCTGGAGGAATAAAGCTGTCATCAACACGAGCACGACGGGGACTAATAATTCAAGACGGTCCGACCCAGCTTCAGTCAGACAATGCTCAGTTATCTGACGGTGGCCTGCTGCGGCCGCACTAATCTTCACTCAACAAACAGCTCATGCTGTGTGGACACTGAACACATTCTTGTGGTGGTGGGTGCATGTACGGTCTCGCCTGCACCCCCCCCACCCAGTCAAGGCCCTGCAGTGTTTATCAGATCGGAGTGAAGGTGCATGAGGAATTCTTCACATTCCTGCTCTGAGAAAGAAAGCAACCGTGCGGGGACGCGGGGACGCGGGAAACGTCCAACCTGTCCTAACGGGACTCAAACTCTTGAACATTCCTCCGGTTACAAAACACCATCTGTCAAGTCCAGAAAATGAAAATAATGTGTTGACAATTACAGGAGCAGCTCCGCTAACTACAGCATGCCTTGAATTCCAGGATAAGGGAGATGTCAGTGTTTTTACTGCCCATTTCCCACAGAGCAGGGAGTACAGTGCAAACAAGGAGGGGAGGGAAGGAGGGGAGGGAAGGAGGGGAGGGAAGGAAGGGAGGGAAGGAAGGGGGGAACCAGGGCTGTCTAATCTGCTCTATTAACATGTGGCCAACGGTGATGGGCCACCAGGGTCCACGGCTCACCTGTTTATAGCCAGGGAGCAAAAGAGCAGGACTGGCCATCGCCCCACAGAGAAACTCTACCCCCATCAGGCCGAGCCGCATGATATTTATATCAAACAAGACAGGCAGGGGCCAAGAGAGGGGGAGGACGAGGGTGAGACAGGCCGGGTCGAGCCTCGGAGAGGAAAATAAAAAGATGCACCAGGAGAGGAATATCCATGTCAGGGCTCACACCTGTTTAACGCACTATAACACGGATACTACGAGGAAGACACGAGCCTGACGAGGGCCGATTACTTCAAAATAAAACACCTAAAAATACGTCCGACAAGCAGCCCCATATCCGAAACACGACACGCCCCTCGAGAGAACGCTGCCGGGACCCAAAATAAAAAGAACTTCCCCGCAGACCAGTAAATCAGATGACAGGGAAGTCTGAGGACTGATGTAACGCCCAGTCACCGAGGACACATTCATGTCACAGAGTCGCCTTTTGTGCCGCGAGCTGAGGAAGAATGAGGAAGGACCCTCGAAGAAAGGACGCCTTTGACACGAAGAGCCTCAAACCGTCAGACTGATCGTCCACTTCCTTAAATTTGTTTGTCCAATAAACTGTTTCTAACTTTGCCGTCATCGTCATCACTTCCTGAAGCTCAAGCTCCTGATTGGATCGCACCTGACCGTCCAATCAGACGGTCAACGCCGGATCGGACGCTGATCCGAGGTTTTCATTTCATTTCACTCGCTGCGTCACATTTACGACCACAGCGTACCGTCAGAGGTACACAAACCACAGTTTGATCAACGTTCTTTAAGGTCTTTATTTTTCACGCTCAGCTGATAAACTGAACAGTCAAACAATCACTGCAGGAAGTCGAGCTGCTGATCATTTCCTCTAAATGTTTGATCACAGACGAGTTTCCTGGTTTGCAGGAACTTTTTATTTTTACTCTACAACCATTAAAATAAAGAACGATCCCAACAAGCAGCCGTTAAAGGTTCAGCGTCACATTTATCATTAACTCTGCTGTCCGTGGTATGAAATGAGTTTTGATATTATTACTGCAGGTCAAACAACATGGCTGCCATCCAACATGTCTGCTACTCGCTAACTTTGAGTTAAATGTCCACAAACAGACGACAGTGAGGACGGAGGACGGCAGAAAACAAGAATAAGACACCAGCGTCACCTTTTACTGATCAGATGTTTGGACCAGAACTGACGCTGTGATTTAAGATTTACTCGAGGTTCATCGTGACCAAACATGCGGTTCGTGGTCCGATATTAACCGTGATAACGGGCGCTCGGGGTCGGGTCAGGGTCACGTCAGACTGGGGAAAAGGAAGAGGCTGAAGGCCGGCGTGAAGCTGCTGTGGGAGCAGCTGCCCGTCCACCAGCTCTGACTCCGCTCATTGTTTTTCTGCTCTTGTTTCCTCAGGATGTGGGGCCGGGTCTGTTGCCTCAGCGATGAGGTCAGCCATGCAGCTCTCAGAACAGGATGGGTGTGGAGCTCCACTGATTTACTGTAGCAGAGCAGGAGGCGGCTGGTTCAGGCCCGGCATGCACTAACCCTCTCAGCTCTGGGGTGATGATAGCTGCTGTGGTAACACTAACTGTGCAGCCGACACACGGAGACCACGGAGACCTTCGAGGATCTTCTGGTATGCTGCGTAAACGCTGTAAACATTTAAGAGCCGCCGGCTGCAGGAGACGCTGATCGACTCAGATGATTACAGTAAATCTGAGTGTGTTTACAAAGGTGTGTTTGAGCACACACACACACGTACACTGTGTGTGTGTGTGTGTGTGTGTGTGTGTGTGTGCTCTGCATTAACAAGCTGCTGCGAGGGGTCAAGATCTGAACTGAAGCTTTGAGATGAAGACGTGGATCATCAGCTGACCTGAGGCGGGCTGAATGACACCTGTGACCACGCCCACCTGTCAATCAAAGCATCTGAATCCTGCATAACTTTAAGCCTTAATATAATGTGAACAGGTGAGTTGTATATAAATTCACCCTCAGTACAGTTGTCATGAACGGGGAAATTAGCTACAGAGACCAAAACTGTTTATTGTACCAGGCTGTAAACATGTTTATTTCTGCTGTCTAACATGGGGACTTATGGAGACTGACTCACTGCTGCAGCCAGCCTCAGGTGGACGTTAGAGGAACTGGAAATATTATCTAGCAGGGTCTTTGGCCCTGGGCTAGTGATCCTGGTGCAGGTCTGTACTGATCCTCGTCAGGTCGGTCTGAATCTCACGCCGTCCTGAGGAATTCACAGAGTCGAGCTTCAAACCAACAAACAAACCAGAGGACGGGGGCCGCGTGTGGTTTCAGGGCCACATCAGTCACGAGGTCGAGGCTCGGCCTGGCTGCCACCTGGTCCGTGACTGTTCAAGACTGATGAGAAAGAAAATCCTGGAAAACTGTGAGTCAGAGCTCGCTGAGGGAATCCCCTTCCTCGAGCGTTCAGCAGCAGATCAATAGACTCAGAGCGAGAGGAGGGGTGTGATCAGGTTTCCAAACAGCTCCGTGTCGAGCCGTCCGTCCTCCCGAGCCTCGGGACGACGGACCCGTGGCGCTCGTTAGCTGCAGAGTGTTTACAAATATTCACACGAGAGGAAAGAGGTTTTAACGGAGGCGTGGAGGCGTTCAGAGACGCGGTAGGAGGCGTTCGGAGAGTATCTGGCCTTGGACCCTGACGGGGAGAGATGTTGGACATTCCTCTGCAGCCTCGCCCCCTCCGTCAGGCCCTGCAGGCTCCGTCTGCTGCACCAACAATCAGCCCATTGAGCGGCCCACGGCAGCCGAGCGGCTAACACGGCCCGGAGGTATTCTCACTGCGAGCCAAACCCAAAATGTGGGCCGACGTCTCTCCACTTAAACAATTCACAAATCCATTTTACTACAGAGCGACCGGACCGAGCCGAGTCTTTACAGTCTTCGCAGTCTTTAGAGTCTTTAGAGACAGTTTATTGTGACTGAACGGGGTAAATATAGAAAGGTGACCAGCTGCTGAGAACTATGACAACAAAATTAGAAGTTCACGGGGTCGGGGTCAAAGGTCAAGAGCCAGTGAAGTGAAGAGGTGAAGCGAGGCACAAAAAATAGATCCGGACAGACAGTTTGTGTTATTGATCAGCTGATGACGGTGACGATCGATCAGTCAGCTGATCGACTCTCTGATCTCAGCTGAATATTTCCTGTTTGTTGCTCTTTGATGACAGTAAACTCAACACATGTTCATTTATCTCAACATTTGAGGACATCTTCAACATCTTCAGCTCATCGACGGAGCAGCAGTAATCACAGCGATCGTTCAGTGCAGGTAAACCTTCCAGAGCGTTCACGGTATGACTGAGTAATAAACTGAGCATCAGCTCGTGTTCGTCAGTGATGTTTAAACTTTGTGGTGTGCCTGTGAAGCCGTCGCGTGTTTGGGCGTTCGCTCGTGTGAACTTCATCTTTGACCGACGTGTGAAAAACTGCTGCTGCTGCCAGGAACTGAAGCGAGGACAAACACTTCACCGTGGTTACTGCGAGAGACAACACAGATGATTCATACAGCCCTGAGTAACATCTGTGATGATCCGACAACCAGGCTGAGCTTCAAACTAGAAACTTTTCATGCAAAAAAAATGGAAATGTTCTGTTTTCCTGTTTGGAAATCTTTGGATATTTACAGACGGCAGCTTTGACTCAAACATGAACACAAACTTATTTCTCAAGTATTACAAAATCTGGCAGCTGTTCGACTTGAAAAACTGATGATTTATCAGTTTGCACCAAAACCTAACAATGTTGTTGAACTATAAACTGTTTTGATGATCAAACATCAGATTTTTTTTATTTTTTCATGCAAAAATGGCAGAAAATATGAAATCTCTGCTCATGTGTGTAAAAATCTGGACTCTCTTGCTTTAATATCACAGAAATGTTCCAACTTTGGACAAAACAAGACACCAACTTGGATATTTCATCCAAAAAGTTGGCTGCAGCCTAAATTTAAAGACTATTTTAACCATTAATGGTCGATAATGCAGCTGCGTTGTTGGACTTATCCTGGCACGGCTCGTCCAGCTTCAAACCAGGAGGAACCAGCTGAGATCTGAACAACCACCACCACCACCATGGGGTTTCCCCATGGTGGTGGTGGTTGTTGGGGTGAAGCAGTCCTGCCTCCACCTTTAACACACACACACAGATGAGGTGTGAGTGTTAAAGGTGGGGCACAGCTTGCAGATCACCTGCAGCCCTCCTCACCTGTGTGCCATGTGCACAAACACAGTTTGATCTGGATTCCTGGTCAGCCACCGGGTTGGCCGAGCTCACACTGCAGTCTGTCTAAATGGGGGAGGCCTGCTGACTTCAAAGCTGGTATGAGCAGCCTGAGGGGGGCAAAAGTTGAGGAGGTAACGTTAAAGCTCGGTGTCAAAATGTCAGCCAAACATCTCCTCCCTGCTGCGCACACATCCACCAAAAAGACGGTTTGTTTCCGCGGGCAGAGCAGAAACTCCAAGCCCGCACAGGGGGACTCTGTCTGGGGGAGGAAGGCTCGCGGTGTCCGGCAGATTAACTGGCTAAAAGTTGAAGTAAAGAGTTTAAAATGTGAAAGTTTGACTCGGCAGCACCGTGCTGGAGCGTTTCTGACAGAAAACAGCCTCCTTCCCCGCAGTGAGGTGACCGCACGGCCACACTAACGACAGCAAATCTCCGCCGTAACGTGAACTCCTCCACCCAGCTACCGCTGCTGCCTGACGGCTGCAGTCAAAGCGAACAGCCGGCCTCGGACCAACTCCTCCGGGACTTACCTAAATCATCCATGGTGTGTGTCCGGCGTCAGCTCGGGTCGGTCCGGTCCGCTGTCTGCTCAGCTGGTTCGGGTTCTGGTTCTGGGCTGGGTTTCCTCTCCGAACTTTAAAGCTGCTGCTGCTGTCCTCAAAGTTGGTCCGGTGAGCTCTCGGGAGCGCGCGTCAATATGTGCATGTGTACTTTAACCAACGGACAGGGCGCGCGCGCGACCACCGAGGCTCTGTGCGAGCGACATCTAGAGGCGGGAAAGTGGAGCCACAGTCAGACATACCTGATGTGTAACGGAAATATATACGAACATATATACCGTTATAGATGTGTAACGGAAATATATACGAACATATATACGAACATATATACCGCTATAGATGTGTAACGGAAATATATACGAACATATATACCGCTATAGATGTGTAACGGATATATACGAACATATATACCGCTATAGATGTGTAACGGAAATATATACGAACATATATACCGCTATAGATGTATAACGGAAATATATATGAACATAAATACCATATACATATATGAACATATATACCATTATAGATGTATAACGGAAATATATACGAACATATATACCGTTAATGATGTATAACGGAAATATATAAGAACATATATACCGTTAATGATGTATAACGGAAATATATACAAACATATATACCATAAATGATGTATAACAGTAGTAGCCAAAACAAACAGGAGAAACATGAAGATATTAAACAGTTTGTATTTATTAGACATGAGAGGTAGCAAAAATAAAGAAATGTCTCTAAAGTTGCTCTAAACCTTTTTAAACACGTGCATGTATTAATATCCTGGATTTGGACAGAAGATGATGCAAAGTTTAATAACAACCCTCGACACAGAACCATCATCAGATCCACTGTGGTGTTGCTGTCGTGTCATACAGAATGATAAAATACAACATGTACCATCATCTATTGTTGCCTTAAGTCAACAGGTCAGCTGTGAAGGAATGAACTCTGAACGCAGCGATCTTTCTCAGTTTACTAAATGAAAATATTCCATAGAAACGTTCAATAAAATGTGATAAAATTCTAAAATTTACAGACATGTGGAGTCCTGTGTTAAATAAAATCTGTCAGAAGTCGACTGGCTTCAGCTTCCTCTGCTCCTTCTCGGTGAGGGGCTGCTGGGACAGGATCTTGCCGTGCAGCCGGTGGTGTTTGCCGATGCCGAGCTTCGGCAGACCTCGGTTCAGCCCCTCCAGCAGCACACATGACTTACACAGCGCCTGGCTGGAGATGTAGCCACAGCGGTTACATGTTCCCTGCACGGGCATCTTCACGCCGTCCCGCACAGAGAGGTTCTCCCCCGAGTGGATGACGTCGATGATGGAGCTCGGCCTCACGCTTTCCAGGTCCTTTAAGAAGGTCCTGGCGTAACCTCGGTAAGCGTTGGGAGAGTAGATGCATTCGGTGGAAAAGTAGTCCAGCTTCTTGAAGTACGCGTACAGGACGATCTCCTTCTCATACGCGTATTTGAGCGGCTTGCAGCGCGGCACGACTCCGTCACCTTCGCTGGACGTGGAGATGGCGGTGCAGCGCCGCAGTCGAGCGATGTCGCCGCGCAGGACATTCATCAAAACTGTCTCTGCAACGTCGTCAGCGTTGTGACCTGTGCAGAAAACACACATTCAACCATTTATTCTTTGATATTAAAGGATCATTTCACTGTTTTCATCTCACAGGATAACAAAAAGTTGAAGCGGTTGAAGTTCGGTCTCACCTGTACAGATCTTGTCCACTTTGAGCATGATGGCTCCTCGGTCCAGCGCCTGCCGTCTGAACACTCCGCAGAAGGTGCAGTTGTTTTTCAGTCCCACCTGCTTCACGATGGCGTCCATCGTCCAGCCGTACAGCTCCTCGTACGACACGATCTTCAGCGGCAGCTCGTACTGCTGCTGGTTCCTCTTCACCGTCTCCAGCGAGTCGTCTCGGTACCCGGTGATGCCCTCGTCCACCGACAGGAGCATGAGCTCCAGGCCGTAGTCGTACCGCTCGTTCAGGAGCTTCATCACGTGAGCGAGCACCGTGGAGTCTTTTCCACCCGAGGCGGCGATTCCCACCGTCTCCCCGTGTCTGAACAGCTTCGCCGCCACGATGGTCTGATGCACTTCCTCCTCGAAGGCCCAGAAGAAGCAGTCCTTGCACAGCGAGTGGCCCGTCTTCGGACGCTTCAGCACGGCTCGCTTCTCAGCACAGCTGCTGCACAGGACGGGCATGGTGAGTCCTGGAGGAAAGGTGACGAGGTCAGACATGAGTTGTAGTGTCAGTGACGCTGATCAGTCACGATTCAGATCCAAACATGACATTTAGTCTATGAGCAGATGTTTGACCTGGACTCAGCTCATTATTAAAGGACGAGCTCCTCTGTGACAGTGAACTCAACATCTTTGAGGCGTTTAAGGACGTCAGCAACACTTTCTGACAGTGTGGACCAAACAACTCAATTAATTGAGAAAACAATCGACAAATCGTCAGTTTAAATAGTTTGTTCATCATCAACATGATCACACAGAGCAGAACAACCAGTCACTACACAACAGGTAAGAGGGAGAGCCTCAGTAATCACATATAAATAAATAAAAGGTGTTTGTGAGTTATGCCGAATTAAAGAGCTGAATAAAATGACTCATTAAACATCTTTAACCATCGCGTGACTCGCACAGGTGAAGCTCGTGCAGTTAATTATCAGTTCTGCAGGTGAAGCTCGGCTAACGTGTTAGCTGTGAGGAAGTCTGCCCTTTAAAAACACTAAAAACTCAAAGTTAATCAAACAAACTTCATCCGGACGAACACAGGACTGTCCACACAGCTGGTCTAAGTGAGTTACCGTCACTAACTCTCACGTTAATCAGCTGACAGGTTAGTTAACGTGATTAAACGTCACGCGGCACCAAACTCCATAGCAACTCTGAGTAACATTAACATAGCATGCTAAGCTAAGCTAATCTTCATGTTTACGTTTTCTTACCGACGTTTCCGGAGACGCGACGTGTTTGTGGCGGGAGTTTAGTTTTAAAATGTTGTTAACGTTAAAGTTCCTCACGTAAACAGCGTAAACAAACAGGTAAATAAATCAGCTGTGAGTGAAGCAGCATGTTGTTTCATCATGCGTCGTTAGCTCTTCTTCACCGGGAAACAGGACGTCACGTCACGGCAGCTGTTATCCGCGCAGCGCGGCCTGTCGGCCGGAGTCAGCCGGTGCAACGTGAACCCGTTAAAACGGTTTTTATCGTCCATTTATGAAACATTTAAATAATTAAACATTAGTAATGAAAGTTAAAAAATATATGTTTAATTACGTTTAATAAAGTTCGATTTAAATTACTTCTTGTCATCCTGGGAGGCTGAGTCGGTTCAGTTAGTTACACGGCAAAACAAGCTATCTTTAGCAGCTAAAGTTAGCTTTACAGTCAAGCTAACTAAGGTAGCAACCAAGTTAGCTACATTAGCTTAATAGCTTAAAAAGAAAATCTACAACATTAGCTTATATTATCTTTTAGCCATGTTAGCATTTCCCCCAATACAAGCAAGTTCCATAACTTTAACTTATGTTAGCAGTGAGCTACATTAGCTTTTGCTATATTAGCTTCACCTCTACTGCTACTTATAAATCTTTATATCATGTAATGGTAGCTAATATTAGCAGTGCATTGCTGTGGAGGAAAAAACTAGTGTAATCACGTTCATACTAGCTAAAGTTAGCTTTAGCCAACTAACGTAGCAGTTAGCTACTTTAGATATAGCTCCAAACCAACTGGATCCTCAGTGTTAGCTGTGTTAGCTTTATCGGACCGGTCCAGTCTGGTTCTGTTAGCATGCTAATGGCAGATTCAGTTAGCAGCAGTTAATTAACAGTTAGCTGTTTTAGCTACTGTATAAAATCTGATCCAGTTTGAGTGAAGTTCTAAAGTTGTGTTTGTGTACAGTAATCAGTGAGGCCCGGTCCACAGGAGCACGAGAACTTTAAAGGCAGATTGAGCAAACAAACAGTGTCAGCAGTTTGGATTTATTAGTTTTCTTTAAATGTTGTCGTAGATGTCACACTGCTGAGTCTTCATGACTGATCTTTAATTGGTGGGTTGGAAAGCTCCCCTCTGGTGCCACTGCATGTCTCTGATGCGCCGAACCGACTGGATCTGAGGGATCTGGGCTCCGAACTCAGCGCTGTCCTTGTACTCGCCCTTCTCAAACAGGTACTGGTAGCCTCTGTAGCCTGGGTACTGATAGCCGACCCAGCTGGAACAGAACAGAACAGGTAAGAGGCAGTTACAGGTGAGAGGACGGAGATTCACACCTGCAGGGACTCACGTGCCGCTCTGAACCCGGACAGAGGAGACCTTCTCCTGGTAGCCGTGTGCGTGGAAGCTGGGCACGTCATCGTCTATGATTTCTATCTTCTTGCCCGTGAAGCCGGGGTTCTCGTAAAGGACGATCTTGTGCTCCTGGCTGTCCTGAAAGAGGAGCGGAGTGTTATCACCTGAGCGGCTGATGGAGGTTTGCGTCCGTTATTAAAAAAGTCTGATTTCGTACCACTTTAATCGGGCGGAACGCAGCGATGGAGTCACTGCGCCTGCTGTTGGTCCAGGAGTCCCAGCGAGGATACTCCCCCTTCTCAAACACAAACTGCTCCCCCTTACAGTTGAGCTGCTCGTATCCCACCCATCTGTGGAGGCAGAGGACGGAGAGCTGTTAGCTAATGTTAGCTCAGTTTGTTAGCCGGGCTGTGAGCTCAGAGCACCGCAGGAGGGTCAGTGTTTGTACCACAGACATTTTAGACCACAGGGAAGAGGAGGAGGTTTACAGGAGCCAGTGTTGTGCCAGAACAGGAGCTGGACAATACATAAGTTAGCATCATGGATCACGTTAGCTGCTGAACTCATTCGGTAAGCTATAAATAGCTCATAGTGTTTTGCTAGCGGGAATCTGGATGAATCAGCTGATGTTACACACCCAAGACAGATAGCTAACAATATGTCTGTGTTAGCAAGCAAGTTAACGTTAGCCAGATAAGACCACAAGCTGTAGCGGGTGCCGGTCATTTGTTGTTGTAGCTACACGTGACACTCACGGTCCACACAGCACCAGTATCGAGCCCACTTTCTCCACGCCTGCTTCCTGGAGGTTGTTAGAGGGACCAGTCAGCTCGTGGCAGCGGCCCTGGAAGTTTTCCTGCTCGTAGATAACCAGCTGATGGGAAGAAGAAGAGTTCTGTGGGTGATGCTAAAGTCCACACAAACAGTGCAGAAGTGTAAATGTGTGTTTGGTCTCCTCTCACCGTGAACGCACTGACGCCCGCCTGCTGCTGCTGGGCTGCAGGTTTCTGGTGTTCTGTGGCCATAGTGATCGGATCGGCAAGGACGAAACTGAAAAGAGAAACTAGATGTTTAATATCTGAAATATGAGTTCAGACTTACAGCAGTGCAACGTGGACGTGAAGCTCTCACCAGAGTGTGCCAGTGTGTTTGTGATGGCACGACGAGCTCAATATATACGGGGCGCCCCGGGGTGGAAACTCTGCCAACAGTACCCGCAGCGTCCAAACCGGCCTGCACACCGGCCTGCCATAGGCCCAGCAGACTGCAAATGAGGGGGTCACCGTGTATCCACACCCCCTCCACCAGCACCACCTCCCACCCCGGGGTGTCAAAGTTATTTCATTAGTTGTCAGTTTTGTGCAGCCAGTCATTGTTCGATATCCACACGATTCAGCACAAACAGTGCCAAGAGTCCGACACCTACAATGAGAGGCGGATTGTAAGTCCAAACACAGCTGGGTACTCACACGATATTTAATATTTCATCTCCTGAAAACAACGTCAAGGTTTCATGTCGGGTAACAACAAAGAAAACGTCTTTAAATCATCGTTATTATTGATTAATTATTGTTTTAAAGATGGAGTTTATCTGCACATTTAGGCAGTAACATCTGTCACAAAGTGACACAAGCTGCAGTTCCTCTAACGTCCACCTGAGGCTGGCTGCAGAAGTGAGTCAGTCTCCATAAGTCCCCATGTTAGACAGCAGAAATAAACATGTTTACAGCCTGGTACAAAAAACAGTTTTGGTCTCTGTAGCTAATTTCCCCGTTCATGACAACTGTACTGAGGGTGGATTTATATACAACTCACCTGTTCACATTATATTAAGGCTTAAAGTTATGCAGGATTCAGAGCGTGGACGCTTTGATTGACAGGTGGGCGTGGTTACAGGCGGCTTGTTTGAGGAAGCAGGCGTCATTCAGCCGCCTCAGGTCAGCTGATGATCCACGACTTTAAATTAGAGGCAGGACAAACAAGATGGCCGCCACACTGAGCTTCACAGCGACTCTACAGACACCTGTGTGTGTCGTCATGGAGACTGCGTCCATTCTTTAAACTGTTTTTATAGTTTATATTTTAATATTTTTATAAAGTAACAGATTATTTTCTTGTGCTGTATGTTTACGTCCATCTCTGTATGACAAAGTTTAAAGTTTCATGTTGATGATTTTTCGATCACATCATCAGATCACGAAGGGCTGAAATACGCCATGTGGTTTAGGCTGTTCAGACTTCCTTCCTTCCTTCCTTCCTTCCTTCCTTCCTTCCTTCCTGGTTCACCTGCACCATCATCCAATCAACCTGCTCTGGATAAAAGAGCTCGAGCTCAGTGTCTCTGTTTGGCTCAGGATCTGAATCATTCGGCTCTTTAGACCTCTGAGGTTTGTGTTGAACGTCAGTCGACTAATAAGTGGAACGAGTACACTGAGTCACACAGCTGCGTCGTCTCCATCATGAATATTTATTCTACTTTGTCTGCGTGGCTCCGTCTCAGACCGTCTTCTCGTATATTTACCGTCCAGCTGTGATTATTTTGCCCACGTAATGTTGTCCAGGTAAAACTGGAACATCTCAAACTCAATCAGCGCTCTATTCACTTGATTTCATTTCATTTGTATCTGTGTGTGTGTGTGTGTGTGTGTGTGTGTGCACGTCATCGCCTCCAGCATGTTTGCTGCCTGAAAAGTTGCTTTTTATGTCCAGTAAATTGTTTTATTATTGATTGAAGAGTCTCCTGCTGGGTTGGTGCGGTGTCGGTGTGACACGCGGCGTCCTCAGCCTTAGAGCGGACGAGGAGCTCGGACATTAGACATCAGATCATCAGCATGTGACTTTATTGAAGGCGTTTGTAATAATTCAGGAAACATCTGCAACAGCGTCAAAATGTCAGTGCATTTATAGTGTTTGACATTTATTTGAATTATGATGTTTTACTTTCATTTTACTGATCTACAGATTCAGTTCATGCAAACTACTTTAAGTTGCTGGTGCCGCATGTTGCTGACTTTCTGTTTCTTTCACAGGTTGCTGTGTTGCTAGTTGTTGTCGTCGCTGAGGCGTGAGTTGATTTTACAGGAAAGGTTTGCAGTAAACATCTTTATGTGTTCGCAGCTCAAAGGCACCTCAGTGCTCGTAGTGATGCCACCTTGTTCACCTCCTAACACTGCACAGCTGGACTGAACCACCTGACACCTGCTGCTCATGAAGACATAAGAGGTTGTTTGTATCGAAGGATTGAACAGATGTGTGTTAGATCACAGCTGGAGTGTTTGTTCATCACAGATGTGAGGAAGCGCTGCAGGACTCGCTCGTTTACGTGTTTTAAATATTACGTCAACATCTGGATGAACGCCTCCGTGTGCAGAGTGATGTCAGAACACGTGATCACGCCTGCACATGGAAGTGATTTGGACTGAACTCACGACTGAGACGCTTCATGAGTTTGTTTGGAGGATCACAGTGGACGATGGGTGTGAACGCAGCGCATGCATACAGTATGACATCACTTCCACGGCTTCAGTATTTACAGAACATCACCAACAGACTCCGGGTCAAACAACTTTTATTCGCCACTGAAACAAACATGTCACCCTCACTGCAACAAGCAGCGTTTGGCGAGGTGAGGTTGAGGCAGAGGGGGCGGGGGCGTGCGAGGATCCTGCTCAGCTGGCTCCAGCTGTGGCAGGCGGGGCTTGAGGTGCCGGGTCGGGTTGGGGAGCCGGTGCTGGAGCTGGAGCCGGAGCCGGGTCGGTAACGGTGAAACAGCCCTTCTTGTGCCACTGCATGTCCCGCACACGTCGGACAGACTGGATCTGAGGTGCCGGGGCCTCCCAGTCGTTCCAGTGCTTGAAATCTCCTCGTTCAAAGATGAACTGGCGCCCTCTGTAGCCCGGGTACATGTAGCCGACCCACCTGGAGAGGAGGCAACACAACAGCTTCAGAAGACAGGCAGGCAGACGGGGCGAACACCAAAAGAAAGACGGTGAAAGGTGGCCTTACGTTCCGTTGAGAGCCTTGACGCTGGCTACACGATCCTGAAAACCGTGACCCCACAAACTGGGAACGTCATCGTCAATGATCTCCATCTTTCTACCAGCGAATGCAGGGCTCTCGTACAGGTGGAGCTTGTGTTCAGCGCCATCCTACAGAGCACAAACAGACACATGGACGTGGATGAGTCCTTCAAAATACAGTTTGAATGAGGACAGATGAGCCGGTCACTCACCACTTTGAGAGGCCTTAGAGACAAGAGGGAGTAGCTGTTCTGACTGTTGGTCCAGGTGTCCCAGCGTGGATACTCGCCCTTCTCCAGAACAAACTGCTCGCCCGTGAAGCCGTGACGCTCATAACCAACCCAGCTGAGAGGAAACAAGACGACACGGTCAAATAATCCTGCACACCTTTTTCTTTTCTTTAAAAGCTCAGAGAGAATCACTCACGGCCCGGACTCCACGATCACAGATCCGACCTTCTCCAAACTCTTCTCCGTCACATCTTTACACTCTGCAGAAAACTCTGCCTTGCAGCCCTGGAAGTTCTCGAACTCAAACAGCACCACCTGGATCGCACAGGTAAAGGTGGAGGTTTAAGGTTTAGCAAAACAACTCAAGACTGAAGCTGGACTGTCGACCTCGGTCCTTCCGGTTACCTTGTACGTGGCTCCAGCTCCTCCGCCCTGGCTCTTCCCAGCAGCCAGCTGCTCCGGGACACTCTGCTGCTCCGACATCACCCCGATCCACAGCTTCTCCACTTCTTTGGGCAAAACACACAAACAAGCAAAGCAGCGTCCATCATCAAAAGCCTGAAGTTTATAACTCACCCTTGAACAAGAAGATTGTGGACTAAAGCAGCTCATTAGTCCACTAGACCAAAATCCTCCAAACCTGGTTCTTTACTGGATGCAGCTCCCTCTAACTCCATTGCTTTTGATGTCTATGAGTCCACAGAGAGCGTTTTTACCTGCGTATGCCTGCTAGGATTGGTTGTAGCGTCCCTCGTTTTTGGTGCAACTTGCTGTTTAGTGGGTTTGAGCCATCAGAGGGCAGGGACAGGGGTGGGGGGGTATTTATGGTTTATTTCTGGCCACAACAGCAGAAAAAAACGGGGTTAGCTGTTGATACAGCAAGTCTGTCGCTCACATTGTGTCCGTAACGCTGCCTCTCAATAGGCAGCTGTGTTGGCACAGGCCGCCCTGCCCGGACGGACGCCACGGCTGCCAGCGAACGCCGTGATGTGAGGGCACGAGGAGAGAGAGCCAAGAGGGTTTTAACAAACAGCCCCGCTCAGCACAAACACACACCGAGGCTGCACCCAGTCTCAAGTACTTGATGCTGACTCAGATTCACAGGAAAGGTGTGAGGAAGTTTGGCATGGTTGATTCAGACGTTTGAGATGAATGAGAGTAACACGTCTGCTCGAGTGTTTGTTTGACTTCAGTTTGACTGTTTGTGTCTGCAGGTTTTCATTAAAAGGTCGTCCAAAGATCATCGTCCACACCTCAGACCACCTGGACCTCAGGTGACCTTAAACACTCTGACATCACAACAACAAGAAGCACAAACGAACCAGGCGGTCAACGATCTCCCCACCAGTCAGTCAGAACTTCTTCAAGAAGGTTGAATCTGCGGCAGCTCGACTTCTTCTTGTAGATCCGTGAAGGGGTGAAAGGACAGCGCTGTAGGTGGGATAAGTGTATCCGGTTCTGTCTTGATTGTGTTGCTGGGTTTGAAGAACCAGACTTGCTTGTTAAAGCGTGAGTTTTTCCTGATACAGCAGATTCATAATAGATGAAAATGTTCCATCTGCCGTTCCTCATCACCAACAGTCTTGTCCTTCCTTGCTTTGCCAAAAGTCCAGTTGGAGTATCCACAAACTTTGGTGTTGTTTTTCTTTAGCTTGGGCACTTCATCAGTGGACCTGCGTTGAACTTGTGTTCAGTCGGTCTGGTCTGTTTGTGGGTCGTATCAACCCAGTCCAAGAAGGCCAGGCTGTTTGCTTGCAGCATCCTCTTGCGTGAACTGTCCATGGAGTTGATCTCCTGAGACCCGGTTTTGACTCATGTATCTGAACCAGTAGCTGGTGTTGTTTGGTTCTCCACATCTTACATGGAGAGAACTGATAAATATGGGAATATTCATATACTGAATCCCAGCGTGCGGTTATTCAGTATAACGGCGCTGACTAAGCGATGGTCATTAAAGCCACCTCAGGTGATCTTAACTGTTTCTCTCAAGGTTGTGCTGTTACACTGAACACCAGCATGAACAAGCTCACAGTTCCACATCTTCTCACCACCGACCAGAAGAGATGACATGAGAACCTCCACAGAGTTCTCAGAGGACTCTAATAAGTGATTTTATTTAAATTATGTTGAGTTTTTGGAGTTCAGTGACTGACCACAGAAACGCGTTCAGCTCAAGTCAAGTAGATTTTATTAAGAATGTTTTCACTTTAGGACACTGGCCAGAACAACACAGTGCACTATACATCTTTACTTTCAAATAAAAAAGGACAAAAGAAAGACATAAAAAATAAACCCTCAAATCTTTATGACAAAGTCCAAATGTCATGTACACAGAAACCCGGGACAATCACTCCGCAGACTCGGTCAACACATTCACTCGCATTGTCCAACAAGTCCAGGAGACGAGACGTGACCGACCAGAGGGGGGCAGAGGTCAGTGCTGTAGTGCATCAAGTGACAAAGTGCTTTAGAGAAGCGCAGAGTGAGCGGAGTGGATGGAAAACATGAAGATTTACAGTTCAGGTGCAAACGTGTTAGAGTTTTATACAAGAAGGGGATGTAGTGATCGAACCATCCGTCCACTGGAGCTGCGTAACACTCTGACAGCAAAGATTGTGCATGCACGTTCATGGAGACAAAATGGAGATTGCACATTTGTTGGAAGGAGTGTGAGACGACGTCAAAGTATGGCTTATCATGGATGTTTACAGCTACGACCAATCGACCTGTTAAAGCAACATTGACTTTGTTCTGATCAAAAACTGCTGAGTCGACAGCTTCGCTAACAGCCAATCATCATCCAGGTCAGCAGCAGCAGCCAATCATCATCCAGGTCACAGCAGCAGCTAATCTTACTGACTAGTCCAGCAGCAGTCAGCCAGCTCGGCGTCTGTCTTTCAGCCTTTTATTTCACCAAGCTCTCACCAACCACTAAAAGTCAGTCCCAGATTTACTCTTGTCCGGCGGCTTCTTGCTCGTTCTTCCATGCCCTTTCTTAACCCAGGTAAGTTTCCCACTTAAAGCAGCTCTGATTCTGGCTAACAGCAGCTAACAAACTGAGCTAAGTGCCCAAAGTTACATAGTGTGAGAACAGACGTATGAATGACAGAGACACGGTTCACCTGATCACAGGTCAGCTGATCACAGGTCAGCTGATCACAGGTCAGCTGATCACAGGTCAGTGTGGATCAACAGGAGTTAAAGTTTGTTACACAGCGCTCCTTTAAGGACTGGTTTCATAGTGTTTTATATATTTGTGCTGATAAGAAGTGTTCATGATTGACAGATGCAAAGTCACTTGGCCCAGAGTCCCCCTGTCCCGCCCTCACAAAGATACAAAGACAGACGATGCAGCAGCTGTGACACTGTTACAGTTTGTGGAGTGTATCAAAGAAAAAAAAAAACTTATCTAGTGTTGTAAAGTTTTCAAAACTAGCTCTCTGTCTTTGTTAAATCATCATACAAATATAACATCTCCTGGTTACAGTAACTAACATGATTTGTTCTCTATGTTCCATTAGAAATGTTACCCTATGGCGATGCTCGGGACTCCCGCTGACCGATAACACGATAAACGACTCGTACAGATTAGTCGAGTAAAAGGAAACTAAAGATCTCGTAGAGGATCGGCTGTGGTCCCACAAAAAGTTAACCATTTCCTGAAATGCAGCCCAACAGGAAATAATTCTCCCTTTTCCTCCTCCTCTTCCACCTGGTCCCTAAAGAAGTGTTCATGTGACGCGCCTCCTGGTGGCGGAGGAGCTTCGTCAGGTTTCAAGCGTGAAATGAAAAAGCAGAGCAGCCTGATGTTTTTTTTTTTTCCTCCTTCTCCTTTCTTGTTTTTTTAAATCCCAAAAAGATCAAGACTCTCCGTTAAAAAAAAAAAAAAAAGGCACCATGCACATTTATCAACCCAGATGGGACGAAAACAAAAACACGAATAGAAAAAAATACATCAGCAGCTGTCGAGTCACCTCTCCTCCTCTGGGTCGAACGTTAAGGCTTCGTAAAGATTCATCTGTTAAGGCAACCTGAAGAGAAAAGAGGAGAGACCAGCTGATATATAAGGAAATATTCACAGGGAGTGCTGTTATACTGAATATCAGTACGCTGATATTCAGTATAACAGCACTGACTAAAGCCATTATACTACATATCTGTATAATCACAGCTGTGCTGATATTCAGTATAACATCACCTTGACGACCGTCGTTTAGTCAGTGCTGTTATACTGTGCTGTGTCAGCATGGCTGCGATAACTGAACTGCAGCCGTGCTGATATTCAGTATAACGGCACTTCTTTACATTTTTCCATGTTTGACTGACATTTAGTTTAATTCAAACTGCTAATATGTTTATTTTTGAATGTTTTGTCAACGCTACAGAAACACTAGCTAACTGTTGATGGTTGTGGGTTGATTACTGATGGTTCTCACCTCATTTAACTCTCGGTTTCATACTGACTCAAGCGCTTCTTGGACTTCAGCTCTTTCAGCCACTGCGGGGAGTCTTCCTCACTACAAATGAGACAGACGTGATGAAGGTTAGCGCCGTAATATACAGATAAAAACATGCTAGTCATAGTTTCTCCAGTAGCTTGTGCTGCGTACCCGTTTTCTTTTCCTCCAGCGGGGGGCAGCACTCGTGCCGCCCGGGGAAGGAAGGGTGATTTGGGAGAGCGAGACAGCTGTGAAGGAGACGGAGCCGGACCTTCGGTCTGATTGTCAGAGTCGCCCCTCTTCTTCAGCTGAGCCTGACGACAGAGGAGAATAAGAAGACATGACAGTATGCTCGATATGTAAACACACACAGAGCTCGGACTTCTTCATCGGACAGGTGCATCAAGTCCTAGCCAATCAGAGGCAGACGAACTGCTGTGAAATACTCACAGTTCAGTGTCTAATAAGTCTCAGGTCAGACTCGTTCGTGTGACCGGACTGAATAAATCACCTTTAAAGCTGAAGGGTCCATCCCGGGGAACAGGGCGATCCTCTGTGGCTGCGAGGCGACAGCAGGCCCGGCGTCGGCTCCTCTGGTCGGCTCCTCAGAGTCCGAGTCGTTGTCTTTGCTCTGCACCTTCGCCTCTGTCGCACACAGAAACATCACAACGGTTAAAACAGGTCTGAGATCAGCTGCAGTGTGTCACTCTGTTTGGCTTCAGGTGCTCACCTGTGGAGTCCCGGTAAAGCCATTCCTCATTGGTCGCTCCGTCTCCGTCAGCCATGCTCTGTCGGGCGGCTCTGGAGGGTCGAGTCCGCGGGGCTCGTTTCTTCCCGAGCTGAGCTCTGGAGCGAAGAGCACTGGTGTCCAGCAGAGAGACCGGCGCCTGGAGGAAGAGGAAGACGGCGGTGAAAACGTCGTCATCGAATGTGATCGAATGTCACAATAAAAAACACGAGACTTACGTCGGGGAACGGCAGCGCCTGGCTCTCGGATGAGGACGAAGGCGGCAGGCCGTCCAGAGTGTCGGAGTCGCCTGGAGTGTGAGGCGAGGTGGGCTTCCTCGGTGACGGGCTGAAGTTACTCTCTGAGCTCGGAGTGGCCGGAGTGAGACTGAGAGAAAAGAACAAAGACTGTTTTGAACCTCTCAGTCAAACTTTGAGCTGGTCTGTGCAGTCAGGACGTCGCGGAGGCGCCTCCACCCTTTACAGCGTCAGAGGTTTGTTGTGTGTGGATGGTGCAGGTGTAGTTACCTGTCGTCAGTGCGCAGACCTGTCTCCCACGTCCCGTACTGACTGTCTGTCTCTCTCGCCTCATCTTCACTTTGCTTCTGCTGCACCTGAAATCCAGAGACATGGACAATAGTGAGTGGACAGAGCTGTATTCTGTTTCTGTCCAACAGGGGGCGGCTTCTCTGATCGCATAGAGTCTTATGGAGAAACGAGCCGACTTCAACAGTTTCCTCGTGAGTTTCAGTCTTTAGTTTTAAGTCTTCTTCCACACAGCGTGATGTTCGTTCAGTAAATTATGTTTCATTTAGAGGAAAGCGACGATAAAGCAGAGACGAGCCCGTCCAGCTCGACGCAGCGGCCTCACCAAACTGTGAGCGGTAAACGAGGCGGTGCTGATCAACTCTGAATCCAGATTCTGCTCCTCGTCAAAACTGAGCGTACCACGCCGCCGTCCAAAGATGGTCGCGAGACGGCAAACGTGAACGTCACGGTGTCTAATCATGTCGCAGGAAGTCAAACCAACGTTCAGAAAACTTTAGATTTCTCTTTCTCAGTTGGAGCTTCCTCTTGATGTCTGAACGCTCCATGAGTTTTGTGAATGATCGTGCAGGTTTACCTGATCTGTAACGCGTCATTATAATCAATAAAACAGCAGCTGGTCGATCAATATTAACATGAGCTGCATCCTGAGTGCTACAGGAAGAGTGAAAGGTGGAGGGATGAGTTCATGGAGACAGGACCAGAGCGGGGACAAAGACGGGCAGACGGGTGGCTGTTTGCTGTCCACTGAACCATGTTTCTTTTAATGAGGCCGGTACAGAGGACATACTGTCTCAGCAGCACACAGAGCTCGCAGTCTGCACATGAACTGATAACCTCGGCCTACATAGGAAAAACAGCCCAGCTCAGTCCAGGTTCTTCAACTACCAGCAAGCTTCATCGTGAATCCATCAGCAGGGCGACGTTCGAGTCGAGGCGCTGCTGGATGTCGTTCATCAGCGAAGTCTTTCCTGACATTCAGCACGGCGTCAGAGAAAACACTCGAGCTCATCCTCTTCAAGGATTTACAGAGTTACTCCCAATCAGACTGTGGGTGGAGCGTTGGCTGATTAAGACATTAACTGTGAGACATGTCCGTCTTTAGAGACGTGATGACAGTTTAAATACGGATACTGGCAACCGTCTTTAATCGTGTTAATTTGGACTAATGTGACGGCTGACCAGCAACTCCCTGAAAGACTGTGACCACGCCCACCTGTCAATCAAAGCTCTGAATCCTGCATAACTTTAATATAATGTGAACAGGTGAGTTGTATATAAATTCACCCTCAGTACAGTTGTCATGAACGGGGAAATTAGCTACAGAGACCAAAACTGTTTTTTGTACCAGGCTGTAAACATGTTTATTTCTGCTGTCTAACATGGGGACTTATGGAGACTGACTCACTTCTGCAGCCAGCCTCAGGTGGACGTTAGAGGAACTGCAGTTTCAGGTAAAGTTACGTCCATTCTTTACTGTCAGCAGACAGAATTGGCGCCACCTACTGCTCATCTCATGAAACAATCCCTGGTGGAATTTCTTCTGCAGGATTATTAAAAATGTTAAACTTTGATGGAAACACGAGTTTAGACGATAATCGTCTCTCCTGGAAAGTTTCCGTAACGCTGCTCCTTGTTGTACAAACTAAAAGTGACCTGGCCAACCTTCTCACCCGATGGTCGTCGGTTCAGAGAGTTTTAGACTCCTAACATCTCGTCCTTCTTTATGACTCCACCCTTTCCTGACTTGTTGTGCATCCAACAGGTACAAACACCTTTTTATGGGCTCCAGTTCCAGCTGGATCTCTGCGTTGTGTCATCCTACCTGTCGCCGTGCGCTGCCATCACTGCTGTCAAAACGCCAAAAAAAACAACATAAAACGAGGCCTTGTAAAAAAACAAAAAAACATGGTGATAAAAATTCCTGTCCTGTGTGTGTGTGTGCGTGTCAACACGCCCTGCACACACCTTCACCTGATCAGCACACAGCGGGAACGCTGCCTTTGCTGGAACATGTTGAAGAGGCGCTCGAAGCAGACGTCTCGTTCTTCTGTAAAATCGTCCTGATCTGTCTTTTGTGCTGCGGCCTGCGTTAATCTGCACACAGTGTCGAGTTTAACGGGTTTACAGGTGCAGACTCTGCTACCAACCACAAACATGAGCTGACGGAGGCTGACGGAGGCTGACTGAACCAACAGGTCCAGCAGCAGTGATTTATAGCTGTCAGGAGGAAAGCTTTCCCTTAATAACATTAGCAACAGCCAGCTTCCCCGAGACAGGAAGGGTGTGTCGGGGGGAAACAACATAACAAAGAGCGGATGAATGGAAGGATGAAGGAGAGAAAGGGCTGACTGACAATCTGAGGAGGTGGAGCGACGCCTTGGAAACTTGGATTTGATAACACGCTGTAGAAATCAGAGAAACCTCCACAGCTACGTGGAAAAGAGCGAACAGATGGCCTCACATCAGAGCGAGCAGCGAGCGTTCACATGACGGCAGCATCCAACACGACGTGACCAAAAACAAAGTGCTGCAGTCAGAGCGTGTTTGAACCATCGAAGCGTTCGCAGTAACAGTAAACAGTCATTTCACCTCGCAGGTTTGTGTTAGCGTGTAACTTTGCTGTTTCAACACGTTTCTGGATCAAGACGACAAAGTTCTGAAATGACTGTTTTTGTAGAGTTGGTCTGACGGAGTGACGCAAGGCTTCAGTTTCCTGAGCCGACTGTCCGAATCAAAGAAGACGTTAACATTCGCTGCTCCGTGTTTGGGAGGTTTAATTACTGTTTTTGTGACAGAGTATACAAGACTTCAGAGGTTTTAGTGGTTTAAATGCCCGTCTACTGCTGGCCTACTGAAGGTCACGCACAGCAGAGCTCCAAACGTTGACTTGGGGTCAATTAAACGAGGCAGATTGATAATTAAAGCCGATGAGAAGTTCCTACAGAGAAAGATGTGACAGAGACGTGATGACTGTTTGAATATGGATTGACTCTTTGGTGCTTTAGGATCTTCGTCCGGACTTGATGTTTGTTGGATTGAGTAGACGGCTGACGAACAAGGCTTCAGTTTCCTGCTGGGAACTCTGAATACACGTACACTTCAACTGACACCGACTGTTTTAGGTTTTGTTTCTTTTAGCTGGTTATAATCCAGAAAAGGTTAAAGTTCTGTTGGCGTCTCCGTCCACAGTCGATGGGTAAATGAAGCCTTCAAGGCGTTCACATGCATCATACAGCTGCCACGGTCGTATCGTGGTGATTCAGGGATCTGACGCGACCATCGACAGCCTGAAAACAACCGTTCAATCTTGCACCACTCCCCATTTTCAATCTGGCTCCGGGTGGAGTGGGAAAATATGCACTAGTGTACGCAGCAGTAATCAATATCAATATCCTACTGATATTCAAAACAACTGCTCCCACGAGCGCTAATCTCATGTCAACAAATGGGCATTCTCGCCGCATGTCAGAGAGGCTTACATTAAGACGAGCTGGGCCGGGCAAACCCAACAGCACCGTGTTATTCTTTCATTATATCAGAGGTTCATACAGACGGCGGCTCAGTAAGACGAGAAGGTAAAAACATGACGCGGCTTAAGATTCAAACTCAGCTGACTTAGAGGATTATTCACATTTCTTTTACTCTGCTTTAACCAACGTGACGACCGACTGAGGTCGACCTTCACTCGCACAGATCCATGAGTTTGTTGGAGGTCCTGAACTGACCATTCCTAAGTCCCGCCCCTTCCTCTGTGCTCCAATAACAGCTGAGCACTTACTCATTTCCTGTTTCTTGTACTTGGATATGCTACATGTTAGCCTGTCTACGTTGAAACGCAACCAAACGTCTTTATATACGTGTGTGTATAGTCACATCTAACGTTAGCTATTGTTAGCAAAATGCTAGCTAACTAGCTAACTGGCTAACATTAGATGTAACTAGCTGGCAAATGATTGATGCAGATTAGCTAGTTAGCTAGCGTTTTCTTCGCATCAGGTTGTTTATGTTGAAAGTACAACCACATTCGCAAACTGTGATTGGAGCACAGTAAAAAGTGGGCGGGACTTAGTGTCACATTGGTTTCCATGTTTACTGCTTGCATACACAGTCTCCAACAACTCTGGGACAAACGTCCACATCATGTCCGTCCCATTCTTACTAGCATTCGTCCGCTCAGTGAGGGAGGCGACCACAATCACAGCTGGTGATGTCTAAGGCCTGTCAACACGCGGGCATCATGAAAACAGCTCTTATCTTTAGCAGGAGTGACTCATGAGGTGCTGCACGGCAAACAGGCGTCACCTAAAGATAGGAACAACTTCACTGCAACGCACCCACAACACAACCCTACATGGACGTCTGAATCTGTCCTGCACAGGGTGGAGAAGTTTAGTTTAGCTTAGCTTAACATGCTTTCACACATTTCTGTGATTTAACCTGAAGAACCGGTACGACGGCGTCTCACCAAACAAAGACAGCCGGCTCACATTGTGCCGGTGAAGAAGCAGCAGAGGGACAGATGGATAACTTCTCGACATGCTTGGCTCCAGACCAAATAGTTGACAAAGGAGCAGCTGTGGACGCTGCCGTCGCTTTATTTAACCTCAGGCCTGAGTAATGATTGTGTTTAAGGTCGGTACGTGTGATTAAAGGTTGTCTTACGGCGGTGGGGGTGTTGGGTGCGGTGCGCCGGCGTAAGGACAAGCGCTGCTGGCTGCGCAGCGAGAACCGCCGGATGGACTCCCGGCTCCGGGACGCCAGCGAGCGCAGGGAGTTGGTCCTCTTGAAGTCCCCCGTCGCCCCGTCCTCTCCTCTGCCTCCCCTCTCCATGGAGGTGGATAAGAGGCTGAACGCCCCGTGAAGCGATCGACGCACGTTTCCCACCCATCCCGACATCTGAGAGTGAGCCACCGTCAGCTTGTCCCCGAGATACTCCATCACGAACCCGCGACTTGCTGCTGCTGCGTCAGCAGAGGGGGATCATTAAGAGTCCAGTCCGGGGACGATGGTGTCCTCGGTGCCCACTGATGTGTGATGCTGGGTCAGTACTGCAGCAGTGAGGAAGGTGACAGCACTTACAGCACTGCAGCTACAGGACCGAGCTTTCTGCAGTGCCGTCAACTCATCACTCTCGAGGCTCGAAGCAAACCGTCTGTGTCGATGTGAAGGTTACGTAAGTTAGTTAGCTAGTTAGTTATGCGGGACGCTGCCAACAGGTTTGTCAGCCATCGTGTGAAGAACTCAAGAGATCTTCTCCGTCTGCGTCCTCCAAAACAAGGCCCGGGGTTCAAAGTTGAAACATCCATCCAGCCGACAAGACTACATCCTTTTACTTGAGGTAACAAAACAAAAAAGCTGCATGGAGGTGAAGGTGGAGGTGAAAGAGGAGCTGCTGTAGTAGAAACGAGGAAGGCGAGCGAGTCCAGAAAAGGCTTCACTCCTCGCCTTTTTCTGCAGGTACGGGCAGGTAAGAGGAGAAAATGCGTCAGCAGTGCTGCTGCTGCTCTGTAACGCTGTAGGACTCACTGTCAAGGAGAAACTGGGTGGAGAGAGAGAGAGGGAGTCAGAGAGGGAGAGAGAGGGAGGTCCCTGCCTCAGAGCAGGAGCAGGAGGGAGCAGGGAGGGGAGGAGGTGATCTATGGTCTGCGGCGCTCGGTCGCCTCACACTGATTCATGCAGGGCGAGACGAGAAGTGTCACAACCACAGAAGAAGAGGTGACGTGAGGGAAAGATCATGCATGAATGAAGCCGTCACGTTAAAGAGGAAACTGAACACACACAGCGTCTGCTGCCGACTCAAACTGGGCCACGTGCGCCCCCCGCAGGCCGTCTGATGAACTGCTCCATGAAGGCAGGCCTCAGGTTACACTGACCTCTCTCATGTACGCCTCCGTCAGCTAAAATACTCCATTACTCTCCTGTAACGAGGGTGAGATAACCCCCAACATTACAGCTGAGTACAGGCTCACAGGGCAAACAGGCGGGATTAGTAATAGATTACATGTAACTGTAATCAGGACAGATTACGTCTGATTACAAATATGGAAGTTTTTCATGATAAACTTTATTAACCTGACTGCTCCAAGCAGCAAGTGAAGCTGCAGTTCCTCTAATGTCCACTTGAGGCTGGCTGCAGAAGTGAGTCAGTCTCCATAAGTCCCCATGTTAGACAGCAGAAATAAACATGTTTACAGCCTGGTACAAAAAACAGTTTTGGTCTCTGTAGCTAATTTCCCCGTTCATGACAACTGTACTGAGGGTGAATTTATATACAACTCACCTGTTCACATTATATTAAGGCTTAAAGTTATGCAGGATTCAGAGCTTAGCCAAGATGGCACCACAGACTGTATGAAAGATGGACGCATTCTCCAGCCACCAGCTCCTACCAGATCAGAACGTCCCTCTCTACCTTCACAGACCTCCTGAAGACCTCCTGCTCTTCACAGAGGACCTCCTCTACAACACTACCAACAGCTGCACACGATAATCAACGATAATAACGAGCTGCAGCCTTTGTAAATCATAAAACATCTTTTTTTTCAGTCGTAACATGAGATGGATTTCACTGCTGCTCCCTCCTCACATTAAACACCGGGAAGTGTCTCATCACTTCCTGTCTCCAGCTGACATCATCAACCAGAGCGCAGCCTCGAGCGGCGACGGTACAGGAAGTGGATCACACAGTAAAACACAACATTTAGAGAAACGTGGACTCACCCAGAGACAGCGCGGAGTCAAACAGGACCACACACGGTACAACACAGCTCTCAGCCCGACGCCCATCTCTGCTCTGTCCGACTCAGCAGCAGCCTCCCACCAATCAATGATGTCAGCACTCGAGATTATCTCATCGCTTCCAGCCAATACAACGTGAGGAAATGAATCTGATCCCAGATCAGGGCACAGACTCTGACGGTAAATGAGGTTTTATTGTGAAAGGCACGAATGTCTAAAGACATTTCAGGAAGTCAATAAATCATATTCAACTCATGTTTGTCTAATTTACATGTATATAACATCTGAACCTTTCTTACCAACAAAAAAACAAGGTACACACCTGTATTAACGAGGAGGTACACACCTGTATTAACGAGGAGGTACACACCTGTATTAACGAGGAGGTACACACCTGCATTAACGAGGAGGTACACACCTGTATTAACAAGGTACACACCTGTATTAACGAGGAGGTACACACCTGTATTAACGAGGAGGTACACACCTGTATTAACAAGGTACACACCTGCATTAACGAGGAGGTACACACCTGTATTAACAAGGTACACACCTGTATTAACGAGGAGGTACACACCTGTATTAACGAGGAGGTACACACCTGTATTAACGAGGAGGTACACACCTGCATTAACGAGGAGGTACACACCTGCATTAACGAGGAGGTACACACCTGTATTAACAAGGTACACACCTGTATTAATCAGGAGGTGCACACCTGTATTAACGAGGAGGTACACACCTGCATTAACGAGGAGGTACACACCTGTATTAATGAGGAGGTACACACCTGTATTAACGAGGAGGTACACACCTGTATTAACGAGGAGGTACACACCTGTATTAATGAGGAGGTACACACCTGTATTAATCAGGAGGTGCACACCTGTATTAACGAGGTGCACACCTGTATTAACGAGGAGGTACACACCTGTATTAACAAGGAGGTACACACCTGCATTAACGAGGAGGTACACACCTGTATTAATGAGGAGGTACACACCTGTATTAACGAGGAGGTACACACCTGTATTAATGAGGAGGTACACACCTGTATTAATCAGGAGGTGCACACCTGTATTAACGAGGTGCACACCTGTATTAACGAGGAGGTACACACCTGTATTAACGAGGAGGTGCACACCTGTATTAATCAGGAGGTGCACACCTGTATTAACGAGGTGCACACTTGTATTAACGAGGAGAAACACACCTGTATTAACGAGGTGCACACCTGTATTAACGAGGAGGTACACACCTGTATTAACGAGGTGCACACTTGTATTAACGAGGAGAAACACACCTGTATTAACGAGGTGCACACCTGTATTAACGAGGTGCACACCTGTATTAACGAGGAGGTCCTGAGGTCCTGTAATGTTTTTTATTACTTTGTTACTTCCTGTTTGATCTCTCTCAGCACGCTGTAAATAAAGTTTACTGACTCGTGATGATGTCACAGCTGTGACATCATCTTCAAACAGCCTTTAAATGTCTGCAGACGACATTGAACCAACACGAGCACCGACAACACCGACCAGGCCTCGCACTGACAAACTGAACTCCACCACTAGATGGCGGTAGAGACCTTTAAGTGCTCAGAGCTCAGTGTGACAGCAGTGTGTGCAGTTATGACACACGATACACTGAACTTGTGGTTTCACAGTGAAGGACTACAATTACAGCATCAGTGACAAAGAGCCACCTGAACCAGCCCTGCATGATCTCATAAACACTGTTTGGATGTGTGTGTGTGTGTGTGTGTGTGTGTGTGTGTGTGTGTGTGTTATAAACAAACTACAGACGTGTATGACGAGGTTCAAGGTTGAGAGTAACGTCGAGGAACAGTCCCGCGAATATTACGTGTCTGTTTGGCTGCAGGGCGCGATCATTAGACGACCTGCGGCTCACTTCACAGCCGTCAGGCCTCATTAACCGTCTGTCAGGAGCCTGAATTTCAGGCCTGAGAAGCCGTTTGGTCCGTGAGCGTGACGCGGGATGGGCGGGGGTGAGTCCGGGACGCCGTGCCATCAACATTAGTCACCAACTACTCTGAGCTGTTGGCTGACTGCATTCCAGGAGACACACCGACCGGTTAACATCGAACTGAGAGACTCTCTGAGGCGCACCTGAAGCAGCCAGGTCGGAGCCCGAGCTGCAGCCTGACTCACCCAGCTGTGGCGGTCCTGCTCTCTGTGGGCGCTCCGGCTCCTCATCCTGGTCAGGCTTCCCTCCACGGCGCTGCTCGAAGGGGCCGACCGCCGCGACACGCTGCGAGAGCGCATCCTGTTCAGCTCCTGACAACAAACAGGCAGCAGAGGGGATCAAACTCAGACACCTGTACAAACATCTGGAGGATTACGCTGTTTTTAAAGGCCTTTAATGATTTTAGGCAGAAGAGTTTGTTTGTTCAAGCAGGCCGGCACACAGAGCCTCTGAACAACAGTTAAATAATGAAACTGAAGTTTAGCATCAAACTTTGTCTCCAACAAGCTGAATTTAACAGACGTGTCGCTTTTCTTCAAACTTTAGAATAGAAACAGAAGTTTGGTCCAGAGTTAGTCGACCAATCACAGTTTGAACCTGCAGGTGTGTCACTGTGATCTTACCTGGATTCAGACAGACTGAGAGTTAAGCTCGGATATTTTATGTTGACTCTAGTTCTATCTTTATTTAATTATTGATCAAGCACAACTGCAGCAAAACAATCCGAAACAACTCAAAGAGACTGAAACATGTGAGGTCAGAGCTGGTGTTGTGCCAGAACAGGAGCTGAGCAAGCAAGCTTCTATGGACATGATGGCAGAGGAGCAGAGAGTGAAGAGGACGCTGACGGAGGAAGCTAAGAAGAGAAAAGGAGAGAGTGAGCGAGCAAGAAGCCGCCGGACAAGAGTAAATCTGGGACTGACTTTTAGTGGTTGGTGAGAGCTTGGTGAAATAAAAGGCTGAAAGACAGACGCCGAGCTGGCTGACTGCTGCTGGACTAGTCAGTAAGATTAGCTTGTAAAACTCTTTCACTCACCTGAGATCCCTGTGACCTCCTGTGGCTCTGGACGTCCAGCCTGTTGTCTTGAAGCTCTCTGGGGATCCAGATCTGCTCTGCAGCAGCAGGTGAGCCTCCGGTTTTGGCCTCCGTTCTGGTAAAAGGTGCCAAGAGAAGTGGATCATCCACAAAGGTGGTCCAGTGCCTCTGTGGAGCGTGGGCCCGCTCCTCCTGCCTGAGGAGGAGCTGCTCCGGGCTCGGCCTGTTGGCAGCTTTTCTGGGTTCGGCTGCAGGTTTGTCCACGGACATCTCAACAGGCCGGAGCTCCCATGGGTCCTGAGGAGACGTGGTCCATACTGGGCTAGTGAAACCTGTCTGTGGTGGCACCTTCCAGGTTATATCTCTCTCGGGCGTAGGCTGTAATCTGGCTCCAAACCCAGCGTCTACACCCTGATTACCAGAAACAGGAAACAAGTCTCTACTGGGCGAGTGCTGAGCCGCAGACGTGAAGGAGTCCAAGTCGAGGATGGCCGGTTTGTAGGACTCGTCTGGTCTCAGCGTCGGCTCCTTCCATCGCGTTGAGGGGTCACCACGCTTGGAAAGCTGCTCGCTTCGGAGCAGCGAGTCCAGATCCAACACTTTAGGCCTGAGAGGTGACGCCTCCAACCGGGCCCTCTCCTGCTCCTCCTTCTTCTGTTTCTCCTTCAGCCTCTGCCTCTCTGCATCCTGCTGTTTGGCGATCAGCCTCATCTTCTCCGCCTCCTCTCGCTCCATCTTCTCCTTCAGCCGTTGTTTCTCCAGCTCCAGGATCTGCTGCCTCTCTTCTTCTTGTTGTTTGGCGATCAGCCTCATCTTCTCCGCCTCCTCTCGCTCCATCTTCTCCTTCAGCCGTCGTTTCTCCAACTCGAGGATCTGCTGCCTCTCTTCTTCTTGTTGTTTGGCGATCAGCCTCATCTTCTCTGCCTCCTCTCGCTCCATCTTCTCCTTCAGCCGTCGTTTCTCCAGCTTCTCTGCCTCCTCTCGCTCCATCTTCTCCCTCAGTCTTCGTTTCTCCAGCTCCAGGATCTGCTGCCGCTCCCTCTCCGCCTGCTTCATCTTCTCAAACTCAAGGAGCTGTCGCCTCTCCATCTCTTTCATCCTCTCCAGCTCCTCCTCCTTCCTCTGGCGCTCCTTCTCCTGCTGCCTCATCTTCTGGTTCTCCATGTCAAGCTGCCTCTGTCTCTGTCTCTCCATCTCTTTCTGCTTCTCCCTCTCCACCCTTTCCCTTTCTTTATCCAGCTCTCTCAGCCTCAACATCTCCTGCTCCAAGGCCATCTGTTTGATCTTCTCCGCTTCCTGCTTCTCCTTCTCTCGGAGTCGTTGCTTCTCGAACTCGATCTGTTGCCTCTCCCTCTCCTTCTGTTTCTGAAACTCCAAGAGCTGCTGCCTCTCCATCTCCTTCAGCCTCTCCATCTCCTTCAGCCTCTCCATCTCCTTCAGCCTCTCCATCTCCTTCAGCCTCTCCATCTCCTTCAGCCTCTCCTTCTCCTTCAGCCTCTCCATCTCCTTCAGCCTCTCCTTCTCCTTCTGCCTCTCCATCTCCTTCAGCCTCTCCATCTCCTTCAGCCTCTCCATCTCCTTCAGCCTCTCCATCTCCTTCAGCCTCTCCATCTCCTCCATCTTCTGTCTCTCCCTGTCCAGCTCCCTCTGCCTCTCCTCCTCTCTTTGTCTCCTCTGTCT
Source organism: Nibea albiflora (assembly GCA_014281875.1). Classification (NCBI taxonomy): domain Eukaryota; kingdom Metazoa; phylum Chordata; class Actinopteri; family Sciaenidae; genus Nibea; species Nibea albiflora. Next base: position 25,376,930 of record CM024801.1, read on the forward strand.
CTCCACCTCTCGTCGTTTCTCCTTCTCGAGCTGCCGTCTCTCGTTCTCCAGCTCTCTCTGTTTTTCGAGCTCCATCTGTTTCTGCCTCTCCGCCGCTCGTTTCTCCTCCAGCTCCTGCTTCTCCTTCTCGAAGGCTTTCTGTCGTTGCCTTTCGAACTCCCTCTGCACTTCTCTCTCCTTCATCTGTTCAAAGTGGGCTTCCCTCTCCTTGACCAGCTGCCTCTGTTTCTCCCTCTCGTGCTCTTTCAGTTTTGCTTTCTGTCTCTCCATCTGCTCTCGTTTCTTCTCCACCTCCATCATCTCCTCGGCCGCCTGTCCGTCCAGCGCTGGTCTGAGGATCTTCCCATGAGACCTTGCAGAGAAATCATCAAAGTTTGCGTCGATGGGAGAGAGCGGCTCCTGGATTTGTCCGGTCAAAGCGAAGTAGGTCGCCTTCGGTTTGGGCTGTTCGTCCGCCTGCAGTGTCTTCAGACGTTTCGGTGCTGCAGCTGCTTCCTCCTGCTCTTCCCTTCGCGACTCCTTCAGCATCCCTTTCTCCAAACTTCCCTCTTGTTCCTTGTTCCACTTCTGCAAAGCTCCGACTCTCAGATATCGAGGCTGCTGTTCTGGGGTCGTAGCGGGTTCACTTTGCACAACCACTGCTGCCGGCCTGCCGCCTTCTGAGCGCCTCGACCGTAGCGTCATCGCCTTATCCTCCCACTGAGCTGACGGGACGTTCTCGCTCACTGCTCGGTTCTCCTCCACCGCCTGCACCGTGTCGAAGGCGTGTAGCACCCGCAGTGGACTCGACGGAGACACCGGATCTTTGTAGGTGGCGGTGACGAGAGTCCCCTCGTCCTCGCTACCTCCTCTTTTGCTGAGAGAATCCTTGGCCTTGTTTGCAGGCTTGCCGTCGTCCACCAAGAGCACGCTGTGCCTCTCGATGACATTTTCAAACAAGGATGCTCTCACCGTCTGCACGTCACCGCCTTGAACACTTTCCTTGGGAGAGGCGCCAAACGTCTGTCCCCCGTCGGGCCCTTCAGGCGTCTTCCTGAGCTGCTCCTGGGAGTCTCTCAGATCCACAAACGTCCTCTGGTCGCTGGGGGTGAAAACTGACTCTTCACTCTAGGAAAAGTCAGAGAGAAACTGAGAATTGTTAAGTCATAAGTACAACAACAACAACCATGTGAACAGTAAGAAAAACAAAACAAAACACCAAAGCTCCAGAGATCAGAGCAAATGTGAGCGCAGAGCGAGTGAATGAGCGACTGTCAGAGCAGAAACGGTATCCCGTTGTTCTCTGCTGGCCTCATAAAGGTGGGTGTGGTGCAGAGGTGGTAATCAAAGCCTCTCTGTGTTGACCTTTTCCCAGTCATCTCTTCTCTGAGTGTTTCATAACCGACAGCCGGCGGCGGGAGGGGGGGGGGGTGATTAATGCACCAGCCGTCTTCAGGTTTCAGCCTTTCTTTTTGTCCCATTTCCACCAAGGGAAAGTCGAACATAGACGTAAACAAGCCACTACAGGTGGAAACACCTGACTCATTCAGTGTTTTTTAAAATTATTTTCAGTTATCAGGTGAGTAATGTAATTTAATGAGTTTGAGGCCATCGGTTGTTTTGGAAAGAACTACCCAAAGAAGTACCCAAAGAACTACCCAGTCCAGAAAATACCAACAACGTTGAATGTATCATCATGTGCAAACCCTACATGTGTTGGGTTAGGACACGACTGATGGTCTCAAACTCATTAATTAACTCTTGATGAGGCACACCTGTTAATTAAAAGGCCATACCAGGTGATGAATACCCACTCAACGAGAAGGTATGTCCAGACTTGGTACAATTCGATGATATCAACATCAGTTGATTACTCACATTAAGACAATTATTTTCAGTATTACAAGCTCTCTGAAATTTGATGTTTAAATATGCAAATGAGGCATTAAATTGAGGTTCTTGTTCTTTGCTTTTACTTTGGTGGGAGATGACAGGAAACGCACAGGATTAGCGTATGAAAGCGACCAAGCTTGGTCCCGCTCTCTTACCCTCCTCTGAGGATCTCTGCTGATGTCATGGCGGTCTGTCGCCTCGCTGCCAAGGTCTGGCGACCTCTCAGATGAAAACCTGATGAACATACATCACACGAGACAAAAAGCCATGCATGACAATGGATCTGCAGGACAAAGACGTGGGAGGACAAAAGCAAGGCGTGGACATGCCGGAGAGCGGCTCTTACCTTTTAGTCAGGTCCAGCGGCAGTGGGCGGGGCTTCAGTGGCGGTTTGGCGACAGGGGCCTGGGTTGGTGTTGTGTCCTCCGTCAGCTGCTTGATGAGCTGTTTGACGCCCACCGGTGGTTCGGCTTCAGGCTCAGACGTTTGGCTTGTGGCGCCTCCTCCAGGAGAGGAGGATGAGTCAAGGAGGAGACTGATTCTGGACTTGATGCTGACCGCTGGCGTGTCCTCGTCCGGCTCATCTGTCTTTTTGTTGGTTTGGTCGGAGACGACAGGATTTTGTGGCGTCTTCTGGGTTTTCTCTGAGTCTTTCTCTGGCGGCTGTGGAGTGTTCTCCTTACTGTCTGGACCTGTTGGAGTTTTGCGGTGCAGGGAAAGACCAATGGACTCGAATTTGGACGTGAGATCAGCAGATAGTGGTCGTCTCCCGGCCCAGCGAGGGGCAGGAACCGGGGTCTCTGTCTTGGTTGGACTGTCGAGGAAAATGGCAGACACGGGCCTGGGCCTGGAGCCTCTGGGCTGAGGCCGCATTGGTACAGGTTTAGCTTTATCTTCTTCCTCCTGTCCGACCTGAGCGAGGAAACCCATGGACTTTGCTCTGGTGATGGAGGCGCTGCCTTTGATGGAGGTCCCTTGGTCCTTGTTGTCTTCCCGTTTGGTGGATCCGGACCACTCTGCAGCTGGGAGCTTTTTGAGGCTCTTAGAGTAAGCCAAGCTTGATGGACTGGGTTTCTGCCCCTCAGGAGGGGCAGGTTTGCCGGAGTCTCCAAGAGAAGGCGCCAGTTTAAACGGCTGAACTACCGGCTTGGTGGTTTGTCCAGACACCAACTTGTTGGAGGTTTTAAAGGAGGTAGAAGCAGGTCGGTTGGGGTTGGTTGATGCCGGTTTGGGTTTGCTGGCTGGTTGCTGTGGTCTTGGACTGTTTGGAAGCTCTGGTTTGTATCCAGCGAGGCGGGTGGACTCCGGTCGGGGTTTAGGTTGGGGTTTAGGAGCAAGTATGGGCTTAATGGTGGTGTTTCTTTCCACAGCGAAGGGTTTGGGAGTGAGCCGTGGTTTGGGACCCGGGGCTGGTTTGTTGGGTTCTGGAGTGATGATGTGGGACTGGTTGATCTCGATGAGGCTGTTGCTGGAGTCAGTCAGGGGACTCAGGTGAAGGCGTCCTCCTCCTACCACCGTCCTCCCAACCTCCCCGGGCTGAACATCCACCTGAGCAGCCATCCTCTTCAACAGCACCTTCAGACAAACGTTTGTTTTATTACAGAGATGCTATGTGATAAAAATGAAAACCATAACCAGCCTCGCAGCACTCGATCACTTTCTAACTGTGGACTTTGTCTTGGGAGTGTCTCACACTGCAGCACAGTTACACACCCGAGTGTGACAGATATTTACACAAGGTTATTGATCGCTTGAGTCGACTGAATGAAACACGATCAGTCAATGGCTGAGTGAAGCTCAGTGTGGCTGCCATCTTGGCAGTCCTTCCTCTTATCTAAATATCAGTAAAGTCGTGGATCATCAGTGTACCTGAGGCGGCTGAATGACGCCCGGTTGCTCAAACAAGACACCTGTAACAACACCGACCTGTCAATCAAAGCGTCCATGCTCTGAATCCTGCATAACTTTAAGCCTTAATATAATGTGAACAGGTGAGTTGTATATAAATTCACCCTCAGTACAGTTGTCATGAACGGGGAAATTAGCTACAGAGACCAAAACTGTTTTTTGTACCAGGCTGTAAACATGTTTATTTCTGCTGTCTAACATGGGGACTTATGGAGACTGACTCACTTCTGGAACCAGCCTCAAGTGGACGTTAGAGGAACTGCAGTTTCTGGTACTTCACAGAGATGGAGGTTGCTGCTTGGTCTCAAACTGTCGTAAAAACTCCAACTGAGACTCAAAAAACCTGAATAATATCGACCATAACTGAATATTTGTCTTCTACATCCTGTAAACAAAATCCTCTTTGCGGCTCGTCAGACTTTGATCTCTTCCTCCTCACACAGATGGTAACGTTACTGTCAGGTTTAAAGTTAGAGTGAAGATTTCATACAAAACCAAAAGATCACGATCGTTTGTACCAAATAACGCTCCAATGTTCAGCTGAATTTCACAGCAGTCCATTGACCTCGGACCTCCAGATATCTCAATGAAAATGAGTGATTTGGGCGTCTCCTCTTTACAGACATGCCCATAAAACATGTCGTATAAAATGGCCTCGAGGACGATCACCAAACTGTCCGACCACAAACAAGAGAGCAATAAAGAGCTTCAACCCATCCAATGCACCAAATCACAGCGTGAACTAGTTTTCTGTGCTGCTCCTCGAGGTCTCTGTGTCTTAATTTGGGATTCTTGGAGTTTGTTGTCAGTTTGAGAAAAAAATCTCAAAGTTTCAGTTTCTATTTGAATGTTTATCACAGATTTACGACACATCAGTGTACTGCTGAGCTGCAGTGTCTCTGTGGAGTGGACGAGCTTGCATTAACCTGTTTTCCCTACAGTGACGTGAAAATGACGTGAAACTGAAAATGTGCATGTGAAGTTTTGCAGCGAGCTCGAGTTAAATTTAAATCAGTTTCCTTCAGCTTTTACATGTCCAGCTGCACGCTTTGTTTACCCGTCAGCAGCTGAACTGCAGTTTGCTTTTTAAAAAGAGAGACGGAGCTTCTGCTCTGCGTCGGCTCTGTGCGGCTTTGAGGTTGATCCTGAGTCGGGGAGGGTCGGACAACTGTACAATGTCATTGTTTTCTTTCTCGTGTTGTTGTAACGCAGGCAAATCAGGCTGCGACCGTGAATGAACACGGGATTCCACTGCACAGCAGAGCGAGCTCCTCCCTCCTGACGAGCACTCCACTTTATCTAAAGAAGACTCGGCGATAAGACGAGACAACATCTGTGAGATCTATCTGTTGTTTCTATAGTCACAGGCGGCGTGAGAGCCTCCTTCATGCTTTCCACATGTTGCTCAGATAAACTTCTCTCACCTTGACCGGACGTCAACCGTCTGCCGTCGAGCTCTGGCTTCTGCTGTAACCGAGCAGCGATGTCATATCACACAGGAGGAGGGAGGAGAGGAGGGAAGGAGCCTAGGAGAGAGGAGACAAGCGTGTGTCAACAAGGCGGCAAATCACAGCCAAGCTGCTGCTTCTTCACATGCATCATGTTAACACACACGCGGCCTGAGTCAACACAGTCACACCCGAAACATCAAAGCCGGCGGTGGACGTCTAGACTCAGGGAACAAACAGCTGAATGTCATTATGTGCTTTCATATTTGCATTCGTCCCACCGTCGCTGCTCACACACACGTGTGTCCTTCATGTAAATTCAATCTGTGGATCTGTAAACACTTCTGCTTCCTGCCTCGGCCCTCTGTCTCTGTCTCAGCTGATTCTGAACCACTAATCCAAAAACTGTGACACACAGAGGAAACAGATGAAATCTTGAACTTTAGATGTTGACAGGAAACGCCTTCGCCAAGAAGGAATGCTAAACATTCGCCATGATGGTGGGTCGAGCTGGGAAAGTGTGCGCCTTATATAGCCTCAGACGGGCGAGGAGAGAGCCTCAAACGTGTCAAACGTCCACAATAATTCATCTTTAGAGGAGCAGAGGGCGACCCGCTCGCTCGCTGCGGGCTGTGGTTTGGCACAGAGTCTCTGTGAGCTGGTCCAGCCTGTTAGAGGGAATTTCCTTTAAAAAGACAATAGACAGCTTCACGCTGCAGAACAGGTAGAAGAAGAAGAAGAAGTGTGTGTGACAGAGCTTTAAATTACAGACGTGCAGCGTAACGGTGCGACATGTACAACCCGTCTGCATGATGAGTAATGTGAGCAAGGTGACGCGTTTAAGTGTCAGAAACATTCAGTTTAATGTGAAGTGAAGCAGGTCAAAGTCTTAAATCTGCATATTTATGCATCGAAAATCAAAAATCTCATCAGTCAGTCGACTAATCGCTGCAGCTCTGTCAGATTTATCATTATTAATAAAGATATGATGCATTAAATGAAGGTTTGAGCTGTTTTATCCATTAAAATGTGAATAATTATGAATTAAATGTGACTCTAAATGAGCTACAGTTCATAAAAATGTTATTTTACTCATTAAAATTACAACAGTGGCTGATTTTTGTTGATTAATTATGATGTAACATCATCTAAACACAGTTAAAAGCAGCCTGCAACAAGTGTCCCTCTTCCTGCTCACCTTACAGCGGCTCCAGTCGCGGACTGAGCCCGGTCCAGACGGACTTCAGAGCCGGCCTGTTCGGAACCGGGCCGCGTTTCAAAGCGTAAAAAAACTCAATTAAAGAGAATTACTGGATGACGCGTTCAGGGTTCAAAATGCCTAATAAAGACTTCAAACAGGAGAAGGACGTGAACGCATCAGCAGCTCGCTGGTTAGCAACACTAAGCTAACAACTCCAGAACTCACAAAATGGGAACAACCTGTCTGTCTCTCTGTCTGTCTGTCTGTCTCTCTGTCTGTCTGTCTGATCCGGACCGGACACACTTACCGAACTGGAAAGTCGTTTTTTTTCCTCTTCCCGCGTCGAAGCGCCGTCAAACCGGACTCGTTTCTCCGCTTTAACCGGACAACACCGAGTGGTGACAGTCGGTTAGTTCAGGTGGCTAACAGCTAAGTTAGCTGGTTGACTGTCCCGGCTCAGGTTACACTGTTGACAGGACGGAGCGTCAGCGCGCGCACGGCAACACACACCGGGCTTCCGGTGAGCGCCTTCAAAATAAAACCAAACACAAACCAGTAATGGTGGGCTCCTTTAGCGCCTTCAAAATAAAACTAGACACAAAAAATAAAAACAAACTAATATTGGTGGTTTCCGTCAGTACTTTCAAAATAAAACCAAACACGAATACATAACGTCTTGCATTGATAATTTCAAAATAAAACTAAACTAAATAACTAAATAATACTTTGTCTCGTTAGTGCTTTCAAAATAAAACGACAAAAAAACCTTAATAATAACGCGTGTTCCGGTTAGCTGTTTCAAAATAAAACCAAACACTTAAGCAATAATGCTTTATCTTGTTAGTACTTTCAAAATAAAACAACAAAAAAAACGTAATAATGAGTGTGTTTCGGTTAGCGCTTTCAAAATAAAACCAAACACAAACCAGTAATGGTGGGCTCCTTTAGCGCCTTCAAAATAAAACTAGACACAAAAAATAAAAACAAACTAATATTGGTGGTTTCCGTTAGTACTTTCAAAATAAAACCAAACACGAATACATAACGTCTTGCATTGATAATTTCAAAATAAAACTAAACTAAATAACTAAATAATACTTTGTCTCGTTAGTGCTTTCAAAATAAAATGACAAAAAAACCTTAATAATAACGCGTGTTCCGGTTAGCTGTTTCAAAATAAAACCAAACACTTAAGCAATAATGCTTTATCTTGTTAGTACTTTCAAAATAAAACTAAACACACTCACAAAAACTCTCAGTACTTTCAAAACAAACAAAAATCTAATAATGGTATATCCTGGTTAATCCTTTCAAAATAAAACGAAACACGAATAAGTCAGAATGTCTTCTGTTAATAATTTGAAAATAAAACTTGCGAGTCCTGGTTAATACTTTCAAAGTAAAATCAACACGAATAAATGTAGTCTTGTTAATCCTTTCAAAATAAAACCAGAGTAATATAGGTGTATTCCGGTTAGTACTTTCAAAATAAAACGTCAGATAGTTTTACTAAGCTGAGGAGCCAAAGTGAGTCAGGTTCATTTCAAATTATTAATTCTAAGACTTCATGTGTTTGCACTCATTCATTTACCTGTAAGTCAGCTGACTTCCTGTCCGATGTGGCGCTAAATGTTGCTGACCTGGATCGTTGAACAGAAGTAATGGGACGTTTCCTCAGATCAAATAAACAGATTACAGCAGACTTCCTGTTTCTATGTAACCAGGCGGTCATCCTGTGAAACATGAGCTCAGCGAGCTGAGAGCGCCACCATGTGGCTCAGAGTAAACACTGCACACACACACTGTTTGATTGTGCATAATATTTTATTCTTTTCATCAGACTTCAGTCCAAACTGCTCAAATTAAAGAACCTCCAACAAAAACACGTTTGCTTCTTTAGTTTCACTGAAACGTGTCGCCGCCTCAACACTGAACTCAAACTGTGTGTGTGTGTGTGTGTGTGTGTGTGTGTGTGTGTGGGGGGGGGCGGGGTTAAAGGTTAGTAAACTACAACAGAAGATGACTGACAGGTGAATATACTGGAGCTCTGTTTAATATACAATACTGTTTCCTGCTCGTCCTCTCAGCGGCACCAGTCGGTCGTGTCGTTATGAAATACTCGTCAGCGCTCCGTTAACTCTGCGACAAACACTGAAAAACATCGTCTGAAGGTGAAGCTCCGGGTCGATGACGTCCGAGCGTCCGCAGAGGTTTAAAGGTGCGACGTATCTGCAGCTGGCTGACTGCTCCTCCGATATAAAGCACCGTGCAGTCGACCCGGACCTCACGTGACGGTGTGACGCGTTCTGACAGGAGGTGAATAAATATGAAACCAAACCCAGAGCGGAGACTAGAAGCAGCGGGAGCTTTGGCTACACACTAAAACTGACTTCCAACAGCTCCACAGAGACCTGCAGGAAGTGAAAGAGCGGGAAAATCAACTCAAGGGAGGTTAAATGAACTTCAGTGTCGTCTACTTGGTGTGAACCATCGACGTGCTGAACAGAAGCTTCTGCTTCTTCTTCTTCTTCTTCCCTCCTCGCTCGTCTGAAACAGAGACGACAGGACGTCAGAACTAACTCAAAGTATCGGTGCTCCGTTCACCGTGCGCTCGCTCCTCGATGGATGACTGACCCGGGTCGAGCGCAGCAGGTTTCGGGGGAGAAGCGGCGCCGTTGTCGAGCTGCAGCAGCGCCTTCTCGATGGCCTGGCTGAACGAGTTCTGGAAGCTCGGCACGGGGACCCGGTCCGACCCGTCGCTCTCTCCGTCGCTGTCCGCCGTCGCCGGAGGAGCGAGCAGATTATCTGCATGACACGAGACACACGGATCAGTTACTGAAACCCAGAAGTGTCACCTGACTCAGGTAGATCCACCTGCTCACTTTGTTTGATCAGTTTCACTTTGATCAACGAGTTTTAAAGAATCAAAGTTTGTTTGAAGAGTCGAAGCTTCACGTGACGTGCAACTGATGAATCCTCACCTTTCTTTGGAGTCAGCCTCGGTCCAGCATCGACTCTGGCTTTCCCGTCTCTGAGCATCTGAACAGGAAACAGAGAGACATCACGTCAGGTCTGTGTTTACATCTAAATGACGCTCTGTGTGTGTGTGTGTCTTACACACCTGTGCAAAGGACATACAGTGGGAGTCGTCCTCCACGCTGCCCACGACAGGTGAAGAGCTCTGACCGCTCAGACTCGGGAACGTGATCCCGTCTGAAGAACAAGAGAAGAAGAACGCTGAAGACAGAGTTCAAACAGACTCACTGAAGAAGAAGACGAGGCTCTTACCTGACGTAGGGCTGCTGCTGAGCGGTGAAGGTGGAGCGAAGGTGAAGTCAGGTTGAACTGGATGGCTGCTGCTGTAAGGCGGAGAGCCGAACGCTGGGAAATGATGCAGGTTCTCTAATCCGATGTGGACTTCAGGATCTGTGGAGACAAACACTGATCCTGTCAGTCTTAGAAACAATGACGTCAGCACTTTTTTACTTTGCTTCCTCCATATTTGGAGTTCCTAATCACCATATTTGTACATCCTGACGCCGTCACAGCCTTTCTGAGGGTCATCAGTCTGCATTTATTGTTTTGTCCAAGATTAAAGACGATTGTACAAACTCAGAGTTTGAGTGAAGAAAAAATGATTTCATTCAGAATTTGACACGACTGATGAAACTGATGAAACTCCGACAGCTTCGAGCTGCCTGTTGAAATCTGTAAACAGACGTCTGCTGCACGTCGTTTGCACCTCGATGGAAATCAGACGTTTCAGTTAGGTCGTCTTTCATGGCAGCCTGTGGAGGGTCGGAGCGTCCTGCACGTGAACCTCAGCTGTATTGTTTCATGTTTGTGTCGTACTCACACTTTCCCTGCTTCTTGTTCTCCTCCATTTCAATCCTCTTCTCTCTGCGCTTCTCGTCTCTCACCTTCTTCTGCCTCAGACGCTTCCTCTTCTCCAAGTCGTCTGGAAGTTTGGAGGGAAATGTTTAAGATCACGTGACAATCTGTGACATCACTCCTTTAAAAAACAAAAACAAACCTGCGAATGTGTCCAGAGTTTCCTTGGAGATGATCGGCGGCTGCAGAGATAACTCACAGATGCTGAACTCGCACGTGAGCGGCAGATGAGCCAGATAACGATGACGACGACGGATCTCCTGAAACCGACGACACGACGGACAGTTAGAGACAGAACACCAGAAGAACTGCAGCAGCAACTCCACCGCGATGATCCGAACACTGACCTCAGTGACCGTGTGTCCGACGATCTCCACCACCGTGGCGGTGATGGAGTCAGGGCTGGCCTCCAGGCTGCCGTACTCACGCAGCAGGCAGCGTACATTCACAGGATGCAGGAACATCTGCTGGCAGTCGTCAGCTGGAGGACAAACGGAGACGAGAAGGTCGACACGTGAAGACCAGAGGAAACTTTAGGAGACCCGGCGGTGTGCAGGTGTACCCACCTTGGTAGAAATAGTAGTAGGGTCCATGCACCACGCTGGTGGAGGGGCGGCCCGGCTCTGCTTGGGTGGCCGGGCTCTCCTCATCGGGCTGGGGCTCTGCGGCCTCTGGAGACTCCTCCAGCACGGACTCCAGAACGCCTTCAGGGAGTCCGGGCAGCTCTGCGGCGAGCTCCAGGTCCTCTGAGACTTCAGCCACCTCGTCATCGAATGCAGAGGAGTACTGCAGCACCGGCTGTGAAGGACAGAGACTCCTCTCACTGATCTCACATCAAACACTGACGTCGAGCATCAGCGGTGAAGACTCACCTTGGTGCTGCTGCTGATGTTGGTAACCACGTCCTCCACGGGAGGCGGAGGAACTTCATCCAGAGTCAGAGCGGAGACGTCGAGGCCGTCTACAGCGCTCACCTTCTGCTGCTTCAGCAGCGCCTCCTCCCGCTCCTAAAGTCACAGACACTTTATCATCATGTTTGGCATGTTTGGTGTCACGGACACGTAACGTCAGGTGGCGTCAGTTACCTGTAAGAGGCAGAGGGCGCTCTGGATGAAGCAGCCCTGGGCGTCCTCTTCCTGGCTGAGCTGAGCCTGCAGGACGGCCTTCTCCTCCGACACCAGGCTGAGGACCTGAGCCGGCGAGGTGAGCAGCAGCTTGGAGTACGGGCTGAGGCACGCGTCTACAACACACACACGATGTCACACACACGATGTCACACGTATGAAACATGAGGCGTCTGTACGCAGACGTGATTCATCCGGCCTCTCACCTCCGAAGCGGACGGGCTCCTCGACCTTCACCCACTGCGAGCTCGGCATGGCCACCAGAGAGCCTTTTTCTCTGCGCATCAGGCGCATGGTGATGACGTCGCCCGCCACGTACTGCCTGGTCTCCATAGCAACCACACTGCGAACAAATGAAACCGCTTTGAGTGAGTGTTCAGATTGACGCCGGCGGAACCCAAAGCAGCGTTATCGCTCTGTCCGAAGCCGCCAAACTTCGACTGTTGGATGTTTTTTCAGCACAGCGGGACGTTCTCACGCGTCCTCCGTCTGTCCTCAAACCTTCTGTGACTTTTACCTCTTGAGGTCAGCGGTGTGGACGGCCTCGTAGCAGATGGGGCACTTGGACCAGCTCTTGTCGCTCAGAGAGAGGTAGTGCAGCATGCAGGGCCAGCAGAAGATGTGTCCACACCGCGTGATGCGGGCTGCCAGAGGCGGGTAGAGGCAGATGGGGCAGGACGGCACCTCGTGGCTGTAGATACGCTGCACACACACACACACACACACACACACACACACAGAGTTACCATCAGTGTGTATCAGCGGCGCTCACACAGCTCGTCTGATCAAACACTCACCACTTGCTGCACGCAGTCCCAGTTGACCAGCGTGTCTGGATCAGTGAAGTGAGCCTTGTAGTCCTGATCATCCGTCACCACAAACTGGCAACTGAAACACACACACACACACACACACACACAGTCAGGTAACACACACACCTTTAGACGTCATGTGACCTGTGGGCGGGCGCCTTACTTGGCCTGCAGGAAGAGCTCCTTGTTGAAGGGCTTGTGCTTGTGGCCCCATTTGTTTCGGCGTCCCCAGTAGGAGTGTCCTACGTCTCCGACGCCGCCGTTGCCTCCACGAGGTTCAAAGGTGAAGTTCAGCAGGTGGTTCAGGCTGATCTTCTTCGGTCCAGCAAACTGAGCCGGGCTAAACTCGGCCCGGCGCGTCTCTGCTACCTGTACAGGTGGAGAGGGAATCAGTGAAGCCGTGTTTGGACTTTGAACTGCTGCTGCTCCCGAAACGTGGACCCATCACCTCACCTCCTCACGTCGTCCTCCACCTGTAACTCCGTACTGTCGCCCGCCTCTCTGAGACGGTCTCTTGTCAAAATTCTTGCTTTTCTGTGAATTGGTGCGGCGAGGGCCGGCAGGGAAACTGTCGGCTTTAGGGAAGGAGGGCTCGCGCTTTCGACTGTAGCGCTTGGAGCCTCCATTATTCTTACCATCTACGACAGAAACAAAGAAGAAACACGTCAATACGTCAGTCTGGCTTCATGTCGGCGCGTAAACACCAACGAACAAACCGGCCGCAACGAGAAACACTGATGCAGAAAGAAAGCGGTTTGTTCGGTGGTAAAGAGAACGAACACGGACTGTGTTACATTTAGCCTCAGAGGAGAACAATGAAGGCTCCGACAGTTACCTGATCAATCTGAAGCTCATCCAACCGAGCGATCGGATTGGTCAACTAGACATTTATGAAACCAGCATGACATCGTTTTACCGTAATATTTGGAAAAGCTTTAACCACCACAGCTGACATGGAAGCAGAGGTAAAGAAAACATTTTATTAAACATTATCTCAGCTGTGTAATCACAATATTACACTCAAGTGCCAATAATGACGATAACGCACAGCCTCGAGAGTGAACCTCTGAAGCTTCAGTGTGGAGGCGTGTTATATCAGAAATATTGGCACTTCATCCGTGCCGATAATGATGATTATTACCAACCAGCTAATTACCAACCGGAACAACATAAACTGACTTCATTTCATATTGTGGGGCAACTCGCTCTCAGAATCAGCCCTTTATAACGCACAGCCTCGAGTGTATTACTGCTTAATAAAGGTACAGGTGAACCTGAAGCTTCAGTGTGTTTAAAGGTGTCCACAGCAGAGGGGTTTAAACATGATGCAGACTCAGTTATTCAGACAAACAGCTGTTCAACACTGAAGGGTTACATTATTATTGGTGTTTGTATGGCACACACACACACACACACACACACACACACACACACACACACAGCTGAGCGGGTCAGATGTTTTGACAGCGACGTCAGCTCTCCAGATAAACTCTGCGCTAAGCTAACCCATGCTAACCCATGCTAGCCCATGCTAGGCCCCGCAGGCCCCGCACACACAGTGACACCTGTACCCGGGGGGGGTTCACCTGTTTTGGGTTTAGTCTCGCCAGGTGCCGGGCCTGTAGAGCTGGAACGGGGCGGAACCTTGGTGCTGGTGCTGCTGTTGTTGGGGTTCTTCTCCATGTTTGTCTCCGCGCAGTGACTCCGGTTGTTGTTGTTGTTGTTGAGGCCGAGCTCCGAGCAGAGAGCCGCCGAGCTCTCTAGCATCAAACGGGGAACCGGAGGAGGAAAGCGGGCTGCGGTGCGTGCGGGTCAGGCGGCGAAGGCCCTGATTCATTTCTGTCAGACGCGGAGACTCCATCACGGCGACATCTCGACAACAAAACAAACCCGGGAAAAAGAAGAGACACGATCTGTGCGTCTCAAGTTCTGGAGGCTGCTGAAGGAGAGGACGAAGGCTCCACGCGGGGCCGAGACCCGCGAAACCACGGTCCGGTTACTCGTCGACGGAAAACGGTTTGCCCTTTGAAAAAAGGCGGTAAATGTTTTCCAGAGCCCCGGAAAACGAGACGAGGCGACGGTTCGAACCGAAAACACCGAACCCACACAGCGAACTTGCACTAATGGCGACGGGTCGCCAAGCAAGAACCTCAGAGACCCGGATGTGTCCTGTACGGCCCGCACACACGTCAGGACGGCAGGCCAGGGGCATCATGGGACATGTAGTCACCTCCACACAGGTACGACACAGGTGAACACTATGAGCTGCCAATAAAATGATTATGTAACAAATACATTTAAAATAAATAATCAATTATAACTGAGGTGTTTATATTCATATAAATACTAATGTAGAAATCATTAAATATATATAAGGGAAATATGAGGAATCCATTTTTTAACTTTAAAAGAACTAATGTGTTTCTTGATAGTTGATAATAACTCTGAAAACACACCTGGTCTGATTTCACCACTTATACTCACAATAACTTCAGTGAGCTGGAAAGCTTCTGTTCTCTCACAAACTGACCAAAGAAGAAGAAAAAATGCTTTGAAACAATTAAATAAAAAATCCAGATCAAAAGAAAAAGTTTGTCTTGTTTTTTAGTCACTGTAAGTTTAATCAGAAAGTTCATGTCACAGTTTGTCTGTGTGAGATTATTTTGTTATTTTTTCTTTATATTAGATCGTTAATTTGTGTGTTATTGTAAAGCAGACGTTACTTACAACGTTAAACAACAGTCAAATGTGTAACGGATGAGAACAGTCTGACAGTGACTGCAATCATGTTAAATATTGTTCAGTTCTGTTACTTTTAAAAAAGCAAATGTCTTTGTCATTGTTTTTGCCACATAACAGGTTTGGTGTGTTCGTTCTATGTCACACACACACACACACACACACACACACACACACACACACACACACACACACACACACACACACACACACACACACACCTCTAGCACACACCTAAACTAGATGAAAAAAGATAAAAACCTGTCTGCGTCAGGTATGTTGAGACTCTTTTATTTAAACTTTCGTTTTTGTCGGTGGCGCATCAAGAAATTCAGAAGGTGAGTGAACTCGAGCAAAACTAGAGAAAGAAAAATAAGAAAGTGATTAAATTCAAATGAATATATGGATGTTGTTGATGGATCAATATAATTTATGACATTGATTTTTTCAGTTTGTTATTATCACAGTAACTTGAAGCTTTACTGTGTGTGTGTGTGTGTGTGTGTGTGTGTGTGTGTGTGTGATGAGCAGACAGCTTAACAGACATGACAGTTGAACATGGTCTCTCCTCTCTTCAGCTTCTCAAACCCAGCAGTTGGTTTTCAGCTCGATGAGTCTCTGAAGTTTCCAGCAGAGTGACATCATGGCGTCCAGTAAGAGTTCATTATTCTCATTATTATTTATTCCTGGTTGAGGTTGAGAGGTACCAGCTAGATATAGTCGGGCTCACCTCAACGCACAGCTTGGGCTCTGGAACCAGAGAGAGAGGTTGGATGCTCTACCACTCTGGAGTTGCCTTCGGTGAGAGGCGCAGAGTGGGGGTGGGAATGCTTGTTTCTCCCTGGCTTGGCGCCTGTACATTGGGGTTCACCCCGGTGGACGAGAGGGTAGCCTCCCTTCGCCTTTGTGTGGGGTGATGGGTCGTGACTGTCGTGTGTGCCTGTGCACCGAACGGCAGCTCAGAGTACCCACCCTTTTTTGGGGACCTTGGGGGGGTGCTGGAGGGCGCTCCCTCTGGGGACTCCCTCGCCCTCCTGGGGGACTTCAATGCTCACGTGGGCAGCGACAGTGAGACCTGGAGTGGCGTGATTGGGAGGAACGGCCCCCCTGATCTGAACCCAAGTGGTGTTCTGTTATTGGACTTCTGTGCTAACCATGGATTGTCCATAACGAACACCATGTTCAAACACAAGGGTGTCCATATGTGCACGTGGCACCAGGATGCCCTTGGCCGCAGTTCGGATTTGCGGCCATGTGTTTTGGACACTCGGGTGAAGAGAGGGGCGAAGCTGTCAACTGATCACCACCTGGTGGTGAGTTGGCTCCAATGGTGGGGGAGGACGGCGGTCAGACCTGGCAGGCCCAAACGTTCTGTGCGTGCTGGGAACGTCTGGCTGAATCTCCTGTCAGAAAGAGCTTCAACTCGCACCTCCGGGAGAGCTTCACACGTCCTGGGGGGCTCCTCGGTGGCAAGGTCCCAGGGGTGGATGAGGTCCGCCCGGAGTTCTTCAAGGCTCTGGATGTTGTGGGGCTATCTTGGTTGACACGTCTCTGCAACATCGCATGGACATCGGGGGCAGTGCCTCTGGACTGGCAGACCGGGGTGGTGGTTCCTCTCTTCAAAAAGGGGGACTGGTGGCTGTGCTCCAACTATAGGGGGATCACACTTCTCAGCCTCCCTGGGAAGGTCTTTTCGGGGGTCCTGGAGAGGCGGGTCAGCAGGATTGTCGAACCTCAGATTCAGGAGGAGCAGTGTGGTTTTCATCCTGGTCGTGGAACTGTGGACCAGCTCTGGTCGTGGAACTGTGGTCCTGGAGGGTGCATGGGAGTTCGCCCAACCGGTCTACATGTGCTTTGTGGACTTGGAGAATGCCGTGTCCCTTGGGGAGCCCTGTGGGGGGTGCTCTGGGAGTGCAGGGTTCCGGACCCACTAATACGGCCTGTCCGGTCCCTGTACTCCCAGTGCCAGAGCTTGGTCCGGAATGCTTCCTGTGAGAGTTGGACTCCACCAGGGCTGCCCTTTGTCACCGATTCTGTTCATAACCTTTATGGACAGAATTTCTAGGCGCAGTCAGGGCGTTGAGGGGCTACGGTTCGGTGGCCTCAGGATTGGGTCACTGCTTTTTGCGGATGACCTGGTCCTGTTGGCTTCAGAGTGTGAACACTCTGGGATGAGAATCAGCACCTCTAAATCTGAGGCCATGGTTCTCAGCCAGAAAAGGGTGGAGTGCAGTCTCCTGGTCGGGGTTGAGATCCTGCGCCAAGTGGAGGAGTTCAAGTATCTCGGGGTGTTGTTCACGAGTGAGGGAAGGATGGAGCTGGAGATTGACCGGCGAATTGGTGCAGCTTCAGCAGTGACGCAGACTCTGCGCCGGTCCGTTGTGGTGAAGAAGATTTACTTGTCAATCTACATTACTACCCTCACCTATGGTCACAAGGTTTGGGAAGTGACTGAAAGAATGAGATCGCGGATACAAGCGGCCGAAATGAGTTTCCCTCGTGGAGTGGCTGGGCTCTCCCTTAGAGATCGGGTGAGAAGCTCGGCCATCCGCGGGGAGCTCGGAGTAGAACCGCTGCTCCTCCGCATCGAGAGGAGCCAGTTGAGGTGGCTCGGGCATCTAGTGAGGATGCCTCCTGGACGCCTCCCTGGTGAGGTGTTCCGGGCACATCCTTCTGGGAGGCGGCCACGGGGAAGACCCAGGACACGCTGGAGAGACTATGTCTCTCGGCTGGCCTGGGAACGCCTTGGGGTCCCCCTGGGAGAGCTAGACGAAGTGGCTGGGGAGAGGGAAGTCTGGGTCTCCCTGCTGAAGCTGCTGCCCCCGCGACCCGCCCTCGGATAAGCGGAAGAAAATGGATGGATGGATACTTTCCAGTCAAATTCTTTCCACAGTTGGCTGCTAATTCCCTCATAACAACCTGTCCACATGTCTATCCATGCAGAGTCTTCAGTCATAACATTTAATTATAATTCCCATTTTTCCTTGATGTGGTTCATGTTTTGTGAACTGTCAAACTGTGATTGATTTTTGATTTGTAAAACTTGATCACTGTGTCTTCTTTTCTCTTCCATGTTGTTAGTTACACACAGACTGATCACGGAATATGAAGGTGTGGATGACTGAATATTTATTTTGTGTCCTCACACAGATGATGTGCAGCCTCTGAAGCGCAGCAGCAGTTATGAACATCTGCCACCTAACAGTGAGTCCAACTGAGATAGAGCTGATCTGGTTCATCATAAGATCTGAATTTACAGTGATTCATAAAGAATTATGATTTAACTGAATAATGTTTGTTTAAAGTTCAACACCAAAATAAAATAATAACTTATGTCACATTTAATTTGTTGTGATTTCTCACAAGGTCTAAATCCAGTTTAGAGCAAATCTCCACCTGATTTAACTTTTCTAACCCAGTGTTTTGTGTTTGCAGTGTCTGAGCTGAGGGTTGTTCTTCTGGGGAACAGCTGGTCTCAGAGGAGTTCAGTGGGGAACTTCATACTGGGAGAGAAGAAGTTCAACACTGAGGAAGAACCAGACTGCTGTCAGAGAGAAAGAGGACAGGTGAAGGAGAAAGAAATGATTCTCATCAACACCCCAGATCTGCTGCATCCAGACATCTCTGAAGACAAACTGACAGAACATGTGGAAACCTGTGAGAGACTCTCTGATCCTGGACCTCATGTGTTCCTGCTGGTTCTACAGCCTGAAGACTTCACTGAGGAACACAAACTGAAGCTCTGCACAGTCCTTCAACTCTTCAGTGATCAATCATTTGATCATTCACTGATTCTGGTATCAACACCCAGAGAGGGGAGTCCAGCTTTCATGGAAAGTTATATGGAACATCCACCCCTGAATGACATGATCAGAATGTGTAGATACAGACACCTGAAGCAAGGGAACTTTGAACTTCCAGAGCTGTTAACACGCCTCGGTCAAACTGTAAAGGAGAACAATGGAGAGCACGTCAGCTGTGAAGCAGCATCGACTTTAGCAGCAGATCATCAAAGACCAAAGCAACAGGAAACACAGACTTCTGTCATGGACGCTGTTAGAGCTGCTGGTAAGTCAGAGACAGTTCTGACTTTGTTCACATGAATCTTCTTTCAGTAAATTAAAACATAAAGTGGCAAATTAATGATGTCATCTTTTTACAGGGATAAATATATTTAAAAGAATCACTGGACGACGCTCAGACAAAAACCCTGTGACTGACAGTAAGTACATTTATCACACTGATCATAGATTTTTGGTGGGATCTTTCCTGCAGGAATAATCCAAACACATCACATAATTCATCAAAGTAGAAAATTCATATAAAATGTACAAATTGTTTTAAGCTGACATTTACAGTATATTCTCATTCTGCTCTGTTTGGACAAAACATCACTGTCAGTTCAACTCAATGTTTCTGACCAACATCTTTCCTAAAATGTAATGTATTATGTGTAACATATATGTGAACATCATTTAGTAAACTGTGACTTATATAATATGAATATAACTTGATGTCATTGAATCTTCTTCTCTGTTGTATCACAGCATCTGGATTCAGGATTGTGCTGCTGGGAAAAAGTGAAGACAAACAGACAAAACTTCATGACTTCATCATCAAGGAACAGACTTTTCATTATCTTCACTCTAAAATGTATAAAACCAGAGAGTGTGTGGCCACGTGTGGAGAGTTGAGTGGAAAACAATTAACTTTAGTGAAAACTCCAGACATCTTCAGTCTGTCTGAGGAGGCAGTGAGAGAAAAGTTGAGGAGGTCTATCAGTCTTTGTCCTCCTGGACCAAATGTTCTTCTGCTGTTAGTGAAACCTTCTGATTTCACTGAGAAGAACAGAGAAACACTGAAGTTCATCCTGAGTTTGTTTGGTCAAGATGCTTTAAAACACTCGATGGTCATCACGACACACGAGGAGAACAAAACAAGTTCTGCTGTGAATCAGCTCCTTACAGACTGTGGAGGAAGACACTACAGCATGTCTGAAGATGACCACAGATCATTAATGCAGAAGATTGAGAAGATTGTGTGTGAAAACAAAGGAACCTTCCTCACCTTCACTGAAGACACCACAAGACCAAAGTGTGAACCCATGAAAGCAGCTTTAAACCTGGTTCTGTGTGGGAGGAGAGGAGCAGAGAAGACTTCAGCAGCCAAGGCCATTTTAGGTCAGACAGAGTTTCCTTCAGCCTCCAACTCATCAGAGTGTGTTAAACATCAGGGACAGGTGTGTGGACGTTGGCTTTCCCTGGTGGAGCTGCCTGCCTTGTATGGAAAACCTCAGGAGGCAGTGATGGAGGAATCACTCAGGTGTACCTCCCTCTGTGATCCTGAGGGGGTCCATGCCTTCATCCTGGTCCTACCTGTGGGTCCCCTCACTGATGAAGACAAGGGAGAGTTAGAGACCATCCAGAACACATTCAGCTCTCGAGTCGATGACTTCACCATGATTCTGTTCACTGTGGAGTCAGATCCTACAGCTCCAGCTGTTGTTAAGTTCATACAAGAAAACAAGGACATCCAGGAGCTCCGTCAGAGCTGTGGAGGAAGATATGTTGTTCTGAACATCAAGGACAAGCAGCAGATCCCAGAGCTGTTGGACATGGTGGAAGAAAACAGTCAAACTAAGAATGAACCATCCTGCTACACAACTGAAACATTTACACATGCACAGATGGAGAAAGTCATACAACTGGAGAGGCTGATGAAGAAACACGAGATCTCTTGTAAGTACTTTGAATTGAAATGTTTTTAAACCATGTCAGACATTACAGACTGCAGCAGCTGTGAATATTTAAAGTAACTCCTGGTCTTTATATTTCACAGGTGATGAACAGAGATCAGACCGTCTCAGGATTGTGCTGATCGGGAAGACTGGCTGTGGAAAGAGTTCTTCAGGAAACACCATTCTAGGAAGAAGAGAGTTTGAAGCTGAGTCAAGTCAAACATCAGTCACCAAACATTGTCAGAAAGCACAGAGAGAAGTGGACGGTCGTCCAGTCGTTGTGGTCGACACTCCTGGTCTGTTTGACACAACTTTGTCTCATGAAGAAGTCAATGAGGAGATGGTGAAATGCATCAGTCTTCTGGCTCCAGGACCACATGTCTTCCTGTTGGTGTTACAGATCGGCAGATTTACACAAGAGGAGAAGGAAACACTGAAACTCATCAAGAAGAGCTTTGGGAAGAATTCTGAAAAGTTCACCATCGTTCTTTTAACTGGAGGAGATTCACTGGAACGTGAGAAGAAGTCGATTGAAGAGTGGCTTAAAACAAAATGTGATGATTCTTTCAGAAAGCTGATCTCTGACTGTGGAGGAAGATACCATGTGTTTAATAACTATGATGAACAAAACCACCAACAAGTCAGTGAGCTGATAACAAAGATTGACACCATGGTGAAGAAAAATGGAGGCAGCTGCTACACTAATGAGATGCTGCAAGAGGCCGAAGCAGCAATAAAGAAAGAAATGGAGAGAATCCTGAAAGAGAAGGAAGAAGAGATGAAGAGAGAGAGAGAGGAACTGCAAAGAAAACATGAGGAAGAACTGGAAGAAATGAAAAGAAGAATGGAAGAACAGAGAGAAGAAACTGAAAAAGAGAGAAAACTGAGAGAAAAACTACTTGAAGAAATGAAAGAAAACATCAAGAAAGAACGTGAGGAGAGAAAGAAAGAACAGGAACAGAGAGAAGAAGAAGACAGGAAGAGAAAACAACAGGAAGAAATTCAACGACAGGAGTGGAAACAGAAAGAAAAAGATTTGGAAGAAAAAATAAAATCAGAGTCAGAATCAAAAGAAACGATTGACAGAAAACTGAAGGAGAGCAGAGAAGAGATGAGAAAAGAACGAGAGAACAAAGAGAAGAAACTAAAAGAAGAGGAGGAAAGACGAAAAGAAGAAGATGAAAAGAGACGACAGGAAGAACAAGAAAGACTTAGAAAGCTTGAAGAAGAATACAAACAGGAAAGAGAAAACTATGAAAAGAAAAGACAAGAAGAGGACAGAATCAGGAGAGAAGAAGAGAAGAAAGAGAGAAAAGAAACTGAAAAAGAGAGAAAACTGAGAGAAAAACAACTTAAAGAAATTAAAGAAAACATCAAGAAAGAACGTGAGGAGAGAAAGAAAGAACAGGAACAGAGAGAAGAAGAAGACAGGAAGAGAAAACAACAGGAAGAAATCCAACGACAGGAGTGGAAACAGAAAGAAAAAGATTTGGAAGAAAAAATAAAATCAGAGTCAAAAGAAACTATTAACAAAAAACTGGAGGAGAGCAGAGAAGAGATGAGAAAAGAACGAGAGAGAGAAGAGAAAAAACTAAAAGAATGGTGGGATGAACGAAAACAAGAAGATGAAAAGAGACGACAGGAAGAACAAAGAAGACTTAGAAAGCTTGAAGAAGAATACAGACAGAGAAGAGAAAACTATGAAAAGAAAAGACAAGAAGAGGACAGAATCAGGAGAGAAGAAGAGGAGAAGAAGAAAGAAGAACAGGAAGCAGAAATTGAAAAAGAGAGAAAATTGAGAGAAAAACAACTTGAAGAAATGAAAGAAAACATCAAGAAAGAACGTGAGGAGAGAAAGAAAGAACAGGAACAGAGAGAAGAAGAAGACAGGAAGAGAAAACAACAGGAAGAAATTCAACGACAGGAGTGGAAACAGAAAGAAAAAGATTTGGAAGAAAAAATAAAATCAGAGTCAGAATCAAAAGAAACGATTGACAGAAAACTGAAGGAGAGCAGAAAAGAACGAGAGAAGAAAGAGAAGGAACTAAAAGAAGAGGAGGAAAGACGAAAAGAAGAAGATGAAAAGAGACGACAGGAAGAACAAGAAAGACTTAGAAAGCTTGAAGAAGAATACAGACAGGAAAGAGAAAACTATGAAAAGAAAAGACAAGAAGAGGACAGAATCAGGAGAGAAGAAGAGGAGAAGAAGAGAACAGACATGAAGGAGAAGTATCAGAAAGAAACAGAGAATCTGAAGAAGACACATGAAGAAGAAGCCAGAAAGAAAGCTGAAGAGTTCAATGAATTCAAAGAGAAATACAAGAAGGAATTTGAAGATCAGAAGAAGAAACATGAGACAGAAATGACAGACAAAGAGAAACAATACGACATCTTAAAGGCTCTTTTAGTCCACAAAGAAGAAGAATTAAAGAAGAAACATCGAGGTGAAATTTGTGAGTTAGTGAAATGTGTGACCAAAAAGAGAAAAAATCTGAAAAAAATCAATGATTTACTGAAAAAACAAGACGAAGAAATGAAGAAAGAGAAAAATGAGGTAGAAAAGAAGAAGCTGCAAGAAAAACATGAAAAAGAAATAAATGACCTGATAGAAGAATTTCTGAAAGAAGTCGACACATCAATCTGTTCAATTTTATGAGATTAGCTTCATGTAAACGTCCCAACAACAGATCAGTTCAAGATGTTTCCTTTGTAAATTAGTGAAACTAAAGAATGAAAAGTTTCATTTTAATATTTTATATTTTTTCTGTAGATGAAATCATTGTTTTGGAATCAAAATCATGACCAAATCATTTATTTTCTGAGTTTGTTGAATTACACGTTCTGCGCTCAGTTCAGGATCTGACTTCAGATAACTGCTGCATTTTTAAATCAGACTATAAATTTCCTAAATTGAGCTGGTTTCAGTCTCAGATCTAAAGAACGAGTTGTAACAAAGTGTATTCTAGACTCAGTCATTTACACAGTTGTTGTTGATCATCCAAGATTCCTCCACGAGTAATGTACCAACAAAATAATGTCAGACAGACTCAGATAAAGGTCAACTTGTTTGTATTTTCATTGATTTACATATATCAATTTATCCTTTGATAGTTTGAAATCTATATTCTATGTATACATGTTTTTATTTACTCCTGTTACATTGTCATCTTGGTGAAGATCAAAGTTTGTTTCCAGTTTATGATGATTTAGTTTGAATGTTCAAACATTTACTCTGTCAGATTGTTTCCACTTTTCTTTCACTTACTCATTAGAGAGAGAGAGAGAGAGAGAGAGAGAGAGAGAGAGAGAGAGAGAGAGAGATGGTTTGAGTTGAGTGTTCAATAAAGGGAGATACATCTTCAGCCAATACTGTACCTGACTGGGCATAACCCTGAAAGAGAGAGAGAGGGAAGAGGAGGCGGGGTTCTATCAAACAGGAAAGTCTTCAGTCTACTCTTGAAGGTGGTGACCGTGTCTGGCTCCTGAACCCAGAATGGTAGTTTGTTCCACAGAAGAGGAGCTGAATGTTCAAATATTTACTCAGATTGTTTTCATTTTTCTTTCACTTACTCATTTGTTTTATTTTTCATTATTCAAAGATTTATTGCTGCTTTCTATATATTTTTATCCATTCATCATGTTTCAGTTGTAATCCTCTCTGTGTTGAATATACAGTCTGTTATTGGGAAAATAAAATGATCTAAACTTCTGTCGATCAGTTTGATTTTTTTTATTCTTCATGTCTGTGGGAACACAGGAAGCTCTATAAGAGGTTTGCTCAAAAATGTTGCTTCATTTTAGGTTGACTTTGACTTTAAGAGTAACATCTGTATCAGCAGCATGTACTGTCTTAAATGGAGGAACAGAAATTTACAATGAATGAAATTAGATTAAAGTGTGTTAATTATCGTCTGGATGAAGCATTTTGTTACACTGATCAGCTGTTACATTAACATCATGACCTCCTCCCTATCACTGTGTGAAGGTCCTTCTTTCTGCTGTCCTGACCCTCGAGGCCTCCACAGACCTGTGAAGGTGTGCTGTGACTCCTGTTAAGCTGTAAGTTGGAGTCTCCATGGAGCGGACTGTATGTCCAGCCTCCCACAGATGCTCGATCTCTGGAACCTGGAGGTCACAGTGTAACAGAAACAAGGCGTGTTGATTGGCGCTTCACCTGTTAGTCGAGCCAATCAGAGCGTCCATCGCTACCAAGATTTGACCAATCAGATGTCTGCGTGTAAGTGTGTGAGGAAGTCACCACAAAGAAGTCTCTCTATTAAAAAAGCTTTAATTAGTAAATGAACTGCTAACGAGCGCTACACAGAATAAATACAAAATAAACATAAAAGTCTCATTTAGTGCTGCGCGCTGACACAGCTGAATGTTAGTGTGACAGCTGCTGCAGGAAATCATATTTACAGAGTCCATGAACAAAAACTATCTGCAGCAGGTGAAGGACAAAGACGTCACTCCTCTTCCTCTTCCTCTTCCTCATCGTTGTCTTCCTCGTCTCCCAGTGCCTCCATGTTTCCTCCGGGCACAGAACAGTTCAGGATCGCTCTGCGAACTTTCTGTTCTTCGTCTGCGAACAAGAAGAGGAACTGCTCAGACACCGAGTGTCAAAGATACAACTTTCAGTACAGAAACGTTATTAGAGGGTTTTCTGAACGTTCCAGGAGTGACATGTTTAAACAGATCATGTGACACGTTCATTCATTTATTACGGATTATTAAACTGAATGTCTCACCTGGGTTTTTACATTTGGGCAGCATGCGATGAAGCTGCTGTTTGTTGTACTGGATCAGAAACTTCTGACACGTTCTGATGGTTCCTGTGAGAAACACAGAACACTTTAATGAGTGTCAGAGTCAAACACACGAGGCTGGACTCATTATACATAATAATTAATAATGATCATTATACATAATAATTAATAATGGTCATTATACATAATAATTAATAATGATCATTATACATAATAATTAATAATGATCATTATATATATTAATTAATAATGGCCATTATACATAATAATTAATAATGAGCATTATACAGAATAATTAATAATGATCATTATACAGAATAATTAATAATGAGCATTATACAGAATAATTAATAATGATCATTATACAGAATAATTAATAATGATCATTATATATATTAATTAATAATGATCATTATATATATTAATTAATAATGGCCATTATACATAATAATTAATAATGATCATTATACATAATAATTAATAATGATCATTATATATATTAATTAATAATGATCATTATACATAATAATTAATAATGAGCATTATACAGAATAATTAATAATGATCATTATACAGAATAATTAATAATGAGCATTATACAGAATAATTAATAATGATCATTATACAGAATAATTAATAATGATCATTATACAGAATAATTAATAATGATCATTATACAGAATAATTAATAATGATCATTATACAGAATAATTAATAATGATCATTGTATATATTAATTAATAATGATCATTATATATAATTGATCGTTTTTGTACCTCCGACGTGCAAACAGTTGAGAAAACACGAGACCTTCTGTCCGCGAGCCTCGATGCTGCTGATGAACGGCAGCGCCGACCAGAGCAGTCTGTACGACCGCTTGGGCAGGCGCAGGAAGACGATCCCAGTGTGAGCGTTCAGGTACTTCACTGAGGCACAGCAGAACCAGGGTCAGAACCAGAACCAGGGTCAGAACCAGAACCAGGGTCAGAACCAGAATCAGGGTCAGAACCAGGGTCAGAACCAGAACCAGGGTCAGAACCAGAACCAGGGTCAGAACCAGAATCAGGGTCAGAACCAGGGTCAGGACCAGAACCAGGGTCAGGACCAGAACCAGAGTTCAGACAGTTCTCTGTGTTAGTTGTGTGTTTGCTGTGTGTTGCTGTGTGTTTGTTGTGTGTTGTTGTGCGGTTGTTGTGTGTTGTTGTGTGTTTGCTGTGTGTTTGCTGTGTGTTGTTGTGTGTTTGTTGTGTGTTGTTGTGTGTTTGTTGTGTGTTGTTGTGTGTTTGTTGTGCATTTGTTGTGCGTTTGCTGTGCGTTTGTTGTGCGGTTGTTGTGCGGTTGTTGTGCGTTTGTTGTGCGTTTGTTGTGCGTTTGTTGTGCGTTGTTGTGTGTTTGTTGTGTGTTTGTTGTGTGTTGCTGTGTGTTGCTGTGCGTTTGTTGTGCGTTTGTTGTGTGTTTGTTCTGTGTTGT
Organism: Nibea albiflora; assembly: GCA_014281875.1. Taxonomy (NCBI): domain Eukaryota; kingdom Metazoa; phylum Chordata; class Actinopteri; family Sciaenidae; genus Nibea; species Nibea albiflora. Next base: position 25,403,898 of record CM024801.1, read on the forward strand.
TGTGTGTTTGTTGTGTGTTGCTGTGTGTTTGCTGTGTGTTTGTTGTGCGTTTGTTGTGCGTTGTTGTGTGTTTGTTGTGTGTTTGTTGTGTGTTGCTGTGTGTTGCTGTGCGTTTGTTGTGCGTTTGTTGTGTGTTTGTTCTGTGTTGTTGTGTGTTTGTTGTGTGTTGCTGTGTGTTTGCTGTGTGTTGCTGTGCGTTTGTTGTGCGTTTGTTGTGTGTTTGTTGTGTGTTTGTTCTGTGTTGTTGTGTGTTTGTTGTGTGTTGCTGTGTGTTTGCTGTGTGTTTGTTGTGTGTTTGCTGTGTGTTTGTTGTGTGTTTGCTGTGTGTTTGTTGTGTGTTTGCTGTGTGTTTGTTGTGTGTTGTTGTGTGTTTGTTGTGTGTTTGTTGTGTGTTTGTTGTGTGTTGTTGTGTGTTTGTCTTACCGGTGAAGCCGCTGCTGCACAGAGCCGCTCCATAGTCTCCGTGAATCCGGGCCACCGCTTCCCGCACTGCGGCCGCCACAGCCCGGTCATCCAGCAGCAGCAGGCGGCTCCGGTCCGACACGTTCACTTCGCACAGTAAATACCTGCCGGCGGGGAGAGCGGGGACACGACACGTTAGAAACCCGACAGTAAACACGCATGAAGACGCGTGAAGAGCACGTTTCTCACCTCGACTTCACCCGCACCATCACGGCTCTGCTTCCGCGGGGACTTCCGTCAACAAGCGGCAGGAGAGCCGCACAGCGCCGCCCAGTGGCCGTTCATAGCGACTGCGGTGTGTTTGACAAGCGACACCGGGCAGCACGTTAACGTTAGCGCTGTCCGTTAACACGTTATAAACTGTCCTAAAATGAGAATTAAAACATTAAATCTTTATTTAAACTCTCGACACGGAAGCGACGTTAAATCTGAGCTCGTGAACGGAACACAGAGGCGTGTTTCCCGCGCAGAGGTAACACTATCCACCCGGTTGAAAAGAAACGGGAGAGCCCGGGCTGTAAAACATTCACACCCCCGCACGGTAACTATGACAATCTCCACCGCTCTCAGCCAATCACAGGCGAGCTTTCCCGTCTCATATACACGTATTACGCCATCTTGAAATGACACCCGCAGTTTGAAGTCGCTCCCGGATTGAAGAAGCTCAGGAACTCTTTTCACCGTAACCGCCTCTGGGTCCGCTATGAACGGCTCACGGAACAAACCGGCACCGACACCGGCGGTCAGCAAAGCTCAGGCGGACACGGACACCGGCTCGACGGAGACCAACCACAGGGAGCGAAAGAGCGGAGGAGGAATGCTGAAGAAGCTGAAGTCGAGGCGCAGTCAGCCGGATAAGTGGCCTGTGGTCACCGAGGATGAGCTCCGGGCGCTGGGGAAAGATATCTCCCCGGATCATGTGTTGGGTCTCCGGGCTGTCACGGAGGGTAAGTTCCGGTGAAGTTAAGTCGCTTAACGTGATGCTAAGTGTGGCTAACTAACCAATAAGTTCACATATAATCATAAAGAACCGCGTTAAATGGGTCAAACCGGTGATACTAACTATTTAACTCGTTAACTGAAGGAGGAGGATGTACACAGGGGTGTAGCGAGGAATTTGGGCCACCCGGACTGAAAGGCCCCCCCGTCCTTAAAGGTCCAGTCTGTAAAGTTTAACACGCTGTGTATAATATTCAAAATTCATGTTTTCATCAGCGTATAATCACATAATAAGACTTGTGTTTGCGTTGCGTTTAAAGGAGCGGGTCCTCTTCCACAGAGTCCACCATCTTGAACCGCCATTTTTTCTACAGTAGCCCGGAGGAGAGAAACCAAACGTCCTCTTTACGTCCTCTTCGCTCTCTCCTCCTCTGCCAACAAACGACCGGTTCACACCACAAGACAGAGTCCAAAGTCAAAGCTAACATTACAGTTAAGCACATGAAAGATATCGTCATGTTGTGGTTTTAGCTAGCTAGCGTTAACTTGATCGCTAACACAGACAAATTGCTAACTAGCTAACGTATCCAATTTCCGTCTTGAGTGCATAACGTCAGCTAATTCATCTCATGGCTAATGTTGTCCTTAGAAAGATGATACGATAAGTTACTTAAAGGTTACCAAATGAGTCCAGCAGCTAATGTCATCCATGATGCTAACTTATGTATTGTACAGCTCCGGTTCTGGCATGACACCTGTCAGCATTCCCCTGAAAACAAACACTCCGCCGGTGCTCTGAGCTCACAGTCTGGGTAGCCCAGCTAAGAAAATGAACTAACAGCTGCTAACAAACTAAGCTATCATCAGCTAACAGCAGCTACAGTTGGGAGCAGTTCACTGCCCACCAAGAAACTCTGTAAATCGGAGAGCTGAGGCGACTTTGGACTTGACGACGAGCTAAAGGTTGCTAACTTTCCGCAGAACCGAAGGTGGACCGCGTCTCTAAGCCCTGCTTGAACCCCCTGAGTCAGACCCCGGGCTCTGTCATCGGACACCGGGTCTACCACAGTGGCAGCTCACGCTTCATAATGCCTCCCATTGTTTTTGGGCCTTTTTTTCCCGGAGCAGACAACAATGGAGTTACTTCCCTTCCCTCTCTCAGAGCTGTGCTGCAGCATTACTCACCCAGACTGCTTCTGTAAATCCAATTAAACTTTGTGTTTGTGTCACATTTCAGACTATCTGTGCAAACCCGAGGACAACATCTACAACATCGACTTCACACGCTTCAAAATCAGAGATCTGGAGACGGGGACGGTTCTGTTCGAGATCGCCAAACCTCCGAACAGCGGTGAGATTTAACCTGTTAAAGTCCGTGTAAAGACAATTCAGAGATTTCTTTCAAAACACATTAAATATGTTGGACAAATAGTTGCTGAAAACGTGAAAAGACTTTGAATGATATTTTACTGAAACGTGGAGTCAGAGGTTCAAACAGTTTTTCACCAGTTTTCAGTCTCAGGATTTTTATGGGCAGTCCTTAAAGGGCGGCTCGATGACACGCTGAGGCCGCGATACGCGCCCGTTCTGGTCAATGTTTCAGAAGCGTCCCAGCAGCGGGCCTCCGCTCGGCTCCACGTAGAGAATCTGGCGGATTTTCAAAATAAAATACCGAACTGCGAACTGTTTATCTGGTGAATTATTTAAAATGACTATTCAACTTGTCTGTGAACGTGTTTCCTGTTTCAGGTCCAGTGGACGGTGAAGACGACGGCGGAGACGTGGACAGCAGCGCAGGACGTTTTGTACGATACCAGTTCACACCGGCCTTCTTAAAACTCTGTACTGTCGGTGCAACGTAAGTGAACGCACCCCAACTTTTCTGTTCAGTCTCCTCGGGGTCTTTGTGTTGTTTGTCGTAAATGTCGTCTCTCTCTGTTTCAGCGTGGAGTTCACGGTGGGCGACCGGCCAATCAACAGCTTCCGTATGATCGAGCGACATTACTTCCAGGGACGCCTCCTCAAGAACTTTGACTTTGACTTCGGTTTCTGCATCCCCAACAGCCGCAACACATGTGAACACATCTATGAGTTTCCACAACTTCCAGACGAACTCAGTGAGTTTGATAACTTTAGACAGTCTGTGGGGACGTCACAGAGACTACGTCCAGGTTTTAGACAGTCTGTGGGGACGTCTCAGAGACTACGTCCAGGTTTTGGACAGTCTGCAGGGACGTCTCAGAGACTACGTCCAGGTTTTAGACAGTCTGTGGGGACGTCACAGAGACTACGTCCAGGTTTTAGACAGTCTGCGGGGACGTCACAGAGACTACGTCCAGGTTTTAGACAGTCTGCGGGGACGTCACAGAGACTACGTCCAGGTTTTAGACAGTCTGTAGGACGTCACAGAGACTACGTCCAGGTTTTAGACAGTCTGTGGGGACGTCACAGAGACTACGTCCAGGTTTTAGACAGTCTGTAGGGACATCACAGAGACTACGTCCAGGTTTTAGACAGTCTGCGGGGACGTCTCAGAGACTACGTCCAGGTTTTAGACAGTCTGCGGGGACGTCTCAGAGACTACTCCACGTAATAATCCATATCTTTGTTTCTGCTTCTTCCAGTTCGTCAGATGGTCGCTCACCCTTACGAGACGAGGTCGGACAGTTTCTACTTTGTGGACAACAAACTCATCATGCACAACAAGGCGGACTACGCCTACAATGGCGGGCTGTAAGAACGTGACGTGTTCGCCTCTTCCTGGATTACAGGACAAACGTCTGCCTTCGTCCATCAGGACTCATGGGGCTCAGTCTCTGAGACTCTGTCCAACATTTCTGTCCTTCATGTTCCCTTGAACACTTTGCCTTAAGTTCGATGTCTCTGCTGGAAAGGGACAGGTGGAGTCATGGCGGCGCCTACAGACTGTAAACTTCATTTACTTCAATATATTTAGACACTCGATGTTTGAGCTACCTTTTTGCGACCTGACAGGTCCGACCTGCTTCCTGTCTGGAAAAACGAGCGTTCACTAGGAGTTGTTCAGTATTGTTAGTCGTAGATGATCATGTAGCACGAGGTGACGTCAGCGTTCCTCGACACTCTGGGACAACAAAGATGACCGCCGGACTGTCTTCTCAGGCCGATCCTCCGAGGTCCTCGCGGGCTGATGAAGCCCTGTTTTAAGGACTCTACTGCTGGTTTTGCATATATTAGCCTGTTTACTACAAACGTGTAACTTTCCAGTCTGTACATTTGCACAGCTCTTCAATAAACCTTTGTTAAGCTCGCAGTGTTTATTTCATGTCTGTGATAATGACTAAAGGTTCATTTAAAGGGACAGTTCACCCCAAAAAGATCACTTCTGTGGGTTCCTGTCTTCAGCTGTCCAGAGTTACTCCTGTCCTCTTCAGACTGCCTCTGTAGCCTTGTTAGCTCTTTGAGCTCCTCTGTCTTACTGTGGAGAGATCCTCCTCTCCTCATGATAACAGACCACAGATCGTCCTGCAGAGGGAGCCAGTCAGCTGTACGGTGAAGGTGCTCAGAACTGTGACTGGATGTGATGGACACGGACCACGCATGGAAAGTTCTTTTCTGTCTTTCAGAACCTGCGATGAAGATCAGACAAAGACAAGTCAGTGTGTGTGAGTGTCATCCAGGATGTCATGTTGACCTTTCTGTAGTCACGCAGGTTAATGAGTGTAACCACCGACAACATGAGTCAGCACCACGTCATTGATCTCTACATCTACTCGATCAGCTGTTGTTGGACTGATAAATCCACGTTTCAGCATCAGACAGCTCATCAACACGACAATCTGCAGCCTCCTGGATGGCTGACAGAAGGTTCCACCAATGTGCTCGTGTCCACACCTCTGATGACGTGGAGTCTGCAGCCGGAGATTAGAAGACAGAGCCAAAGAGCAGGAGACGAGAACAACTGAACGTCCATCAAACTGAGTTCTGTCCAACTGTTCTGTGGCCTGTGAGAGCAGAGCGGACGCTGCGAGAAGATCTGAAGATCTGAAGACAGTGAGAGAGATAAAACATCTGCAGAGAGGAGCGATCAGGAGAACATTTATACAGACGAGTCTGAGGATCCACCAGCAGACAGACGTGAACATTAAAGTATCAAACATTATTGAAGGAATAATAACAATACTGAGAGACATTTACATAAAGAACAAAGTGACGTGGAGCGACACGCACTGACGCAGGATTATTGATTTATAATTGATTTATTCTATTCGTTTTCTTTATTGACCTCCTGAGACTTTTTTTGGTTTCATTTCTCATTAACGGCACAAACATGACGTCATTTTAATGAGCTGTACTTACATGCTCTGTCCAGCAGGTGGCGGTGACGTCACTCCACCAGCTACAATAAACCCTGAACCGAAGAAGAAGAAGAAGAAGAAGAACGGTCCTCCACGGTGGGAAAGTCACCTCTGTTGTTAGCCGTTAGCCTGCTGCTGTAACGATGGCTCCTCCGGTGGCTGTGTCTCCTCTCATCAAGGTTTGTGTGTCTTCATCCAGGTTTGTGTCGGAAGACATTTTCTTTGTTTGACGGTGAAGTGACGCAGTCTGTCTGCGCAGCGCGAGCTCCTGCTAACCGTTAGCACGGTAGCGTGCTAGCTCAACGGCTAACAGCTGCAGCTTGTAGAGTGAGGTCAAGAAAACTACAACTACACTGACGAACTACAACTGCTGTAACGAACTACACGAACGAACTACAACTGCACGAACGAACTACAACTGCACGAACGAACTACAACTGCATGAACAAACTATAACTGCACGAACGAACTACAACTGCACGAACAAACTACAACTACACTGACGAACTACAACTACACTGACGAACTACAACTACACTGACGAACTACAACTACACTGACGAACTGCACGAACGAACTACAACTACACTGACGAACTACATGAACGAACTACAACTGCACTAACCAACTGCACGAACGAACTAAAACCGCACGAACGAACTACTACACTGACGAACTACAACCGCACGAACGAACTACTACACTGACGAACTACAACCGCACGAACAAACTACTACACTGACGAACTACAACCGCACGAACGAACTACAACCGCACGAACAAACTACTACACTGACGAACTACAACCGCACGAACTACAACTACACTGACGAACTACACTAACGAACTACAACTGCACGAACGAACTACAACTACACTAACGAACTACAACCGCAGCACACTTTTTGTAACGTGCATTGACTGAGCTGTGCTAAGCTAACAGCTAAGCTAAAGGATGCAGCTGTTTGTTATAAATAGAAACTTTAAATATATTTAATAATTAATAATAATTAATTAATGTCGTTGTGTGTCTGGATGAATCTCCAGCTTCAGTTGTAATGTTTAATTTAGCTGTGAGGTTAGCATCAGTTTACAGGATGTTCCAGGCTGTTCCAGGATGTTCCAGGATGTCTTCTTGAATCTTGAATCAAAGATCTGTTGTCTGTAGCTGATCCTGATGGATGTTTCAGTAAATCCTCTCCGCCCTGTACGGACCTGACACCATCAGGACGTCTCAACGTGATGTCACTTCCTGTTTCCTGTAGCGCTGATGAAGCGTCTTTGTTTCCACAGACGGCGAGATATTCCGCTCTGATCGCCGGCATCATCTACGGCAAAAGGAGATATGGTGAGTTATCGTCAGCCGTCGTTCACAGAGAACTGAGGACTCGTACAAGGCCTTGAAAGTCCTTGAAAAGTTTAAACGTTTTAAACTTGATGCTCTCAGATCACCTGAAGCCGATTGCAGCTGAGGAGAGGAGGATCGAGGAGGAGGAGAAGAAGGTTCGCGAGGAGCAGGAGCGCATCGCCAAGCAGCTGGCAGAAGGTTAGCCTCGTTAGCGTGCGTCAGTCTGAGATGTTTTCTTCTGATCTGACACGTTTGTTTCCGTCCGCAGCGAGCGAAGACACCATCCTGAAGTAGACTGAAGCTGTGTGAACACCTCCACCTCACCTGCTGGTTTCTGGACTCGCCCTGACCCGACACGGACACTGTTACCTCGGAGAACCCGACCACGCGGCGCTTTCATGTCAGTTACATGCTTGAAACGAGGCTCTTGAATGCAGCATTGTTATTCACTCGTAAGTTATTCATTTGATGTTTGTAAAGAAGTGATTCCATAAAAACTTAAAGTTCATGACGGCCGTCGTCTTTGTGTCTGTTCACCCTCACAAACATTCAAACAACGTCGATCAAACGTTTATCGGTGTGTTTAAAGCTGAGTGACGCGTTTGTGTTTGAGTTCATCGACGGACGAGCTGCCATCACACGTGTTAAAAACTGACGAGTCATTTACTGACTGTAGAAATGTTCAGATGAAAACATTAAAAGTAAAGTGTCACCGCTCGGTGGGGCCACGATGAGCCCAGGTGAGCACAGGTGAGCCGCACCTCTCGACCTCCAGGTGTGTAACACGCTGCTCAACAAGTCATCTGCTCTGCAAACAGGCTGTCATGTCTGCAGATGCAGATCTACACGCGACAGAAGCAGAGAGAGTTCAGGATGTTCATCGTCTACAGCTCAGGCTGCAGTGAGTGAGTGAAGCATAGAAACCTGCAACATCAGACTCAAGGATTTTCCAGGACCAATTCAAGGACCCAACATGTCACAGTTTGCTGCACTGAAGAGAATTAAAAAAGTTTAATTTTCTGTTGATGCTCGAAATAAACTGACTGACTTAAAGACTTTTAAAGAACTCGAGGTGAGCTAAAAAAAGCTCGAAGCAAACCTTCAAAGCCTGAAATAAATCAGGTGTGTGTGTGTGTGTGTGTGTGTGTGTGTGTGTGTGTGTGTTCTTCCAGTCACTAAGATCTTCATCAGGGCCTTTTTAAAGGTAGCCTGGGTTTCCAGGCCTTACCTAACGTCGTCAGGACAGCTGAGGTTATTATTACAACTTCAGTGTTGCTGTGGCTAATAGCAGCTGAACTTCTTTATTTAGCTCTGAGGAGACACGAGGACTCGGATTACAGTGATCTGCTTACAACATTTTCATTTTTTAAAGTTCAGCACTGAACAAAGACACGAGGATGAGAGGACGAGTCCACAGGAAAGAAAACATCTTGTTATGTAATAGATTACTTTGTAGTGAGTACTTCACAGGTCTGTGGACTGTTTTTACACTTTGACATCTGAACGCTGCAGAAGTGAAGAAAACTTCCCTCAGCTGAAGGCAACACCTGAGCCTCGGACATCACATGACTTCACCACCAGCTACACCACCTGGAACACCACCTGGAACACCACCTGGAACACTACCTGGAACACCACCTGGAACACCACCTGGAACAAACATACACACTTTACTTCATTTAACAGCAAAACGAAACAAAATAATAAAATACCGGGTTAGTTCTTCATGAAAGTTGAATGGTTTATTTTGTCGATTGTTATCAAGTCAGTTTAAAGTTTAAAAATCAGGTTTCTTCTTAAACACCAAATTCAAGGACTTTTTAAAAAGGATTTTCCAGGCACACTTCCCTGAAATTCAAGGACCAAACAAGCCATAAGGTTGATTAATGAGAATATTTATAATAAGGACTAAAAATCAGAGCTTCACTTTCTGTTTTTCCACCAAATCTATAAATTCAAGCACTTTCAAAAACCCATATGAATATTTTTAGAAGACTTTCAAGGCCTTGATTTTCCTCCCCGCTTAGATTCACAGACGTTTAAGGATTTCAAGCCAACGTTACTGGCCCATCGTGAACGTTCAGACTTTGATCATCGTGAAGTTTTTCCTTCCTGAAATAAACGTGTGTGTTCTCGTGTAAACCAGCCTCGTTGTGGACGTGTGACTCAAGGCTCAGGCCACCGCCCCACCTGACCCCGGGGGCATCTGCCGTTATGTATCCTGTTAAAGAGTCCTGCCAACAATTACATAATTACATACACTTGCTGAATGCGAGGCTTCATCAGCTTACAGCAGGATTTTCTTAATTGGATTATCTGTAGATTTAAACTCTGCATTTAGGTTCAAGAAGTGGAAATAATCAGAGGCTGTCTGTGCATCGGGTATAAAAAGCTCGCACGCCGTCTTCTCGACACACAACAACAACAACAACAAGCACTCTGCACCGAAGACTTCCTGCGGCTTCATTCTGCACTCGAGGTAAGAAGACACCAAACATTTCTTTAACCAGAGAACTGCACAGAGAGCCTCGATCGCGCTCACTGACCTCTCATTCCTTTGTTTTTTCTTGTATGTGTAGAATGGACTTTCAAATGTTGGCCCTGGTCATGCTGGTTCTGGCCTGTGTGGAGCAGAGCCTGGCCTCCTGTGTGGTGGACAGCTTCACCGTCAAAGAGGACTTCGACCCCAAAAGAGTGAGTGCAGAGAAGACCTGAACCAAAACTGTTCACATGAAGTTTACTTTATACCTGCAGCAACCAATCAGATTAACTCTGATTCTTTATTTTGATCTGGAAATCAGCGATCGATGCAGGATTATCTCAGTAAACGATGCAAACAAAAGTGTGACGATCGTTTAAGTTGAAATATTGAAATAATCGATTGGAACGCCAAATTGTGATTAAAAATGAAGGTGGTTATTCAAATTCAAGCATATTTCCAAACAGTAAACTCTGAGTTTAGCTCAACAACTAATATTAACTTTAAGTAATACGAGCATGTTTAGAGCAGCAACAGTCTGAACGCTCTGCATGCCTCAAATAAACCAGACCATCGTCAGCGTACAGGGAAATACAGTGTAGCGTTCACACCTGGTTGTAGCACTCAGTTTAAGTTTATATGTGATAAAAGAAATGAAACTCACCTTTGTGTGTTTTTTCTGAAGTATGCAGGAAAGTGGTACGCGCTGCAGAAGAAGGATCCCGAGGGTTTGTTCCTGCAGGACAACATCTCTGCCGAGTACACTGTTGGAGACGATGGTGCCATGGTTGCTTCCTCCAGAGGCAGAGTCACTCTTTTTGGGTGAGTGTTTGAGTTAGCACCAGCTGGCACTCAGTCCTACACACTGCTCCTGTAAAGATTTACATCCCTGCTCACTCATTTATTTCCTTCAGGTTCTGGGTTGTTTGTGCCGACATGGCAGCTCAGTACTCAGTCCCTGACCCCGGCACCCCCGGCAAGATGTTCATGAACTACCAGGGACTGGCCAGCTACCTGTCCAGCGGCGGTAAGCTTCCTCACCTGTCACCGGCCACAGTCTCTCCGCGTCTTTCCCACAATGACTAACCTCTCTCGTTCTCTGCTTCTCCAGGTGATAACTACTGGATCATTGACACAGACTACGACAACTACGCCATCACCTACGCCTGCCGCACCCTGAAGGAGGACGGAAGCTGCGAGGACGGTTACGCCCTGGTCTTCTCACGCAACCCCCGTGGCCTCCCACCTGCCATCCAGAGAGCCGTCCGCCAGAAACAGGAGGAAATCTGCATGGCAGGAGAGTTCCAGCCTGTGCTGCAGTCCGGTACGTGTCACACATCGAGAAGCTACATCAGATGTAAATGTTGGATCCTGGCACGTTTTAAACTCCTAACACGTGTTCCTCTTCTTTCTCTATTTTTAAACAGGAGCTTGCTAAACGTCTCATGAGCTGGATTTTGTCGAGTCGCCCTCCACCGTCGGTAATCGCCAAATGAAGACGGAGCTCCTCTCAAAAACACAATCAGGAGAATAATCCTGTTAATCTTAATCTCAGCGGATAAATCCAATTCAACAACCTGTGAGAAAATGTAACACCGGCCATGAAGCTGACATGTAAACCTGAAGGGTAACATCTGCACCGTGTAATCACTCTGTACTGACAATAAATTTATAAAGAAACTTTTTGTTCTTGTGTTTGTAAAAAAACGACTGAGAGCAACTTTGTTGTTGAACCAACTTTTACTTATTTACAGCACAAAAACTTAAAAAAATATAAAAAAATAGAATTCCATTGAACTTGATCAGTTTCTGCAACCAAACCTGATCCAAAGTGTTTGAGAACAAAATGATCAAGCTGTATTGAAGCTGGCATGACGGCCTAGCGCTCCTCTGAGTACCTCTCCGGCAGCGAGTAGGACCCGGGCCTTCCCCAGTAGTCCACAGCCCGAACTCTGTACAGTCCGCCGACCTCCTGGTCCACTGCAGAACACAACGTGGCGTCACCTCCATGGCTGGATGTCACGTCAGGTGCAAACAGTTAAATGTGACTTCACTAAACAATTCTTACCAGGTGAGTACACATGAGAAGTGAAGATGGTGTCCTGGGCGTTGATTCTGCTGAATTCCTTCTGGTCTGCAGAGAACTCCACTTCAAACGTCTTCATGCATCTGCAGATACAAACATCAGGATTGGATCTCGTGTCTGAGAAGCTCTGCGGTGCAGACGGGTCCAGATAAGACACAAACAAATATAAAGAAATAATGATGAGCGCTTACTTGGAATCAACACAGTGGTCTGACCAGATAATCAGGACTTGGCCTTTGGTGATCCCGATGAACCGTAATCCGTTGACCTGAAGTCAGATACAGAGTTCATGATCAGCTCAGCATCCATCGAGGACAGACTCAGACTCAGACTCTGATCTCACAGACACATGAACGTGAGGAGGTGTTGCGGTACCGACCTGGTCCGGCACGGCTTTGGGCCGAGCACAAACATGGACGAGGAGGACGGAGGGCACGGAGAGTCGGGCTTTCAGAGTCAGCGTGTCCCCTGCAGGAACGTCCCAGGGTCCGTCAACACGAGGGTCCTGATACAACGACAGACACGTTCAGTTGCTGAGCATGCAGACGGCGCTGTGAGCCTCGCGTTGCAGCTGATTGGTTGTTTGTCCATGACAGACAGCAGATGACAGACGGATGGTTTTGGGTTTTACCTGGACACTCCGCAGGCGTCTGAACTGTTGTGCTGTTGGGTAGTCGGGGCTGCCCATGCTCCGCCACAACTCGTACGGGTTCGTCACGTTGTTGTCGATGTAATACGTGACGTACACCAGACCTGCAGAACAGATAATAAGATGATGGACGGGACTTGTTGAGACGTTCTCTAACCGTGTTTTGTTGAACGTACCCTTGTGTGCAGCCAGTCCTTTCAGTGAGATGCGGACATCATCGGTGCTGGTGGAGGTCCGGTTGTCATCGCTGTTGTAGATCAGAACCGCCGCCTGCCAGCTGTCTGAGCCGCCCGGTGTGACGGGCTTGTGGATGCTGGCGAGGACTCCCACCGTGCTGCTGCTGTTGGTTCCTGCTGAGTCCACAACCTGAGCCAGGACCTGGGTCTCTCCTTAAAGTGGAATCACACAGAGAAGGAAGAGACCTTTAGACCAGAAACAGAACCGAGCTTTGCTGCCACAGGAAGCTTTGAGAGGGGGTCACCTAGCAGAGCCAGCAGGCCCATGACCGTGAGCACCGGCTTCCTGATCAGCTGCACGTGAGGCGGCTGAGTGTTGTTGACCTGGAAGCGGGCGGTCAGGGTGCGCTGGGTGAACTGGTGCGGGTGGTAGCTGAGGAAGGCGTTGTCGTTGCTCAGCAGGGTGTAGTTGATGGTGCTGTTCGGGTCAGCCAGCAGCAGATCCTGGTGCTGGTTTATGACCTGTTGGACGGAGCGGAACAGAGGGTCCATTTATCTGAATTTAACTGGTTTCATGGTCACTTCTGGTGGTTCGTCTCTTCAGCTCACCTTCACCACCATCGCAGCGTAGGTCACATCGGCCCTCCACTCCTGAGGCCTGGACCAGCCCACGAGTGGATCGGCCTCATCGTTGTACACCGGGAGGCTGCGGTACCGAGGGAAGCGCTCCTGGATCTCCTTCACTGTCTGGATCTCCTGCTGGAGGATGGGCAAAGAGTATCCTCCTCCCTGAGGGACACAAACAGAAAGTCAGCTTCCAAAACGACGCCGGTCTTACAGTTCATTAAGCTAATGAATATAGTTTTATATAACGCAGACGACTGCATTAATTGGATTGAAAGGAACAGTTCAGGTTATTTGAAGATAAGCTAATGTGTCCAATCTCTTCAAAGTGACACGTCACCTTCTTGTGCAGGGCGATGTAGTCGAGCCGGACGCCGGTCTCTCCGGTGAAGTAGTTGGTGCCGTTGTAGCAGTGCTGCAGCATGGCCCAGCAGTACGGAGAGCGTGGAGCGGAGTGACAGGAGTCTCCGGGACCGCCAAACCTCAGGAGGCTACTGGCAGCGCGGAGACCCTCCGAACAGGCGTCGTAGTAGTTTAGAAACCCTGAAGACGTCAATCACAAAGAAACTATTAGTCATTACAGTCAGTTTGGACTGAATCGAAATCATTTCAAAGATTTACCCTGAATGGACACGGAGACGTTATCGAAGTCGTGGTTGTTGGGTTCGTTCCAGGTTTCAAAGTTCCACTGAGAAACAGTTCCCAGACCAAACCTGTCTGTAAAACCACCAATAAGAGCAAAAATCACAATATTTTGATCACAAAATCTCCTGTATTAAACCCGCGAGTCTGTTCAAACAACCGTTTTTATTCAGACGTCACCTCCATCTCTCGAGTTTTTATCGACCAAACGTCTCTAAAACTCACCGATGTACCGCTTGGCGATGAGGTAAACCAGATTTCTCCACTCGATCAGCTGAGACTTGTCCTTGAAGTCGGTGAAGTAGTTGGAGACGCTGCCCATCAGCTCAAAACCTGGAAACAGCAGAAGTCATGAAACATCTGAACAGATGATCGGACAGAACCAGGTTCAGAAACTGTGCAGAGCAAACTCTTAAGAAATGTTGGACCAGCTGATAGTTTGAACGAGACGACATGCGTTAGTCTTACATACCTGGCTGCAGTCCATTAATCCTCAACAGGTCGATCAGCTGGTCCAGTTTGGTGAAGTTGTACTGAGGTCGTCCTCCAACATCTCTGCAACCGGATCAGACACGTCACCCACAATGTCTCTTCAGTATGATTCACAAATGAAGATGAACAAGTGAGAACATTTGTTTGACTCGTAACATGAAAGGAAGGTGAATGATTGAACTTCTACTCAAAATGAACCCACGGCACATAAATACTGCTGCATCCAGTGTTCTGTGTGACCTCCATGATTCTCCACGAGAAGTCTTCTAGCCAAGAAATCAACAAGTTGGCGACACGTTGCAAAGTCCCCATTCTTCAAGAACGACCTCTTTTAGAGTCTGGATGGAGGCGGGATGGAGTCTGGATGGAGGCTGGATGGAGGCTGGATGGAGGCTGGATGGAGGCTGGATGGAGGCTGGCTGGAGTCTGGATGGAGGCTGGCTGGAGTCTGGATGGAGGCTGGATGGAGGCTGGATGGAGTCTGGATGGAGGCTGGATGGAGGCTGGATGGAGGCTGGATGGAGTCTGGATGGAGGCTGGCTGGAGTCTGGATGGAGGCTGGATGGAGGCTGGCTGGAGTCTGGCTGGAGTCTGGATGGAGGCTGGATGGAGTCTGGATGGAGGCTGGATGGAGGCTGGATGGAGTCAGTCTGGATGGAGTCTGGATGGAGTTGGATGGAGTTGGATGGAGTCTGGATGGAGGCTGGATGGAGGCTGGATGGAGTCAGTCTGGATGGAGTCTAGATGGAGTCTGGATGGAGTCTGGATGGAGTCTAGATGGAGGCTGGATGGAGTCAGTCTGGATGGAGTCTAGATGGAGGCTGGATGGAGTCAGTCTGGATGGAGTCTAGATGGAGTCTGGATGGAGTCTGGATGGAGGCTGGATGGAGGCTGGATGGAGTCAGTCTGGATGGAGTCTAGATGGAGTCTGGATGGAGTCTGGATGGAGTCTGGATGGAGTCTGGATGGAGTTGGACTGGGTTCAGATCAGGAGACACTGAATCACTCTGATGTTCTTGTGTGTTCTTTTATTTGTGTTTTGGATCCCGGTGACGAGGAGAGCTCGGAGCGATCATCTCCTCTTTGCAAACAGAGCAGCACGTCTGCTCCACCATCATGTTTCTCTGCAGGCACCGTGCTTTTTCCTCTGCTCACCTTTGACACATCCTGATCTCATCACTCCAGAGTTTGGAGCCGCAGCAGTCTTCATCTTTTTCAGCAGGGTTCGGTTTGTGCATGCAGATTTTCTGCAGCCTGAGCGTCACCAAACCTCTGCAGTCATCTGTAGCATCACACACACACTGAGAGGAAACCTCTGTCTGACAGGACTTACTGTGCAGTGAGCAGCTCCATCATCCAGTGTATCCTGACCTGCTGGATCCCTCCATGAGGCACCGAGCCCACATGGGCCAGGTTGAGCTGCTGGTCCAGGCTCAGGTCGAAGCGGTGTGCCTCAGTGTGCGGGAGCGGAGGGCTGCAGACAAATCATGAATGGATCATGAGTGGATCGTGTGTGGATCATGTGTGGATCATGTATGGATCATGTGTGGATCATGTATGGATCATGTGTGGATCATGTGTGGATCATGTGTGGATCATGTGTGGATCGTGTGTGGATCATGTATGGATCATGTATGGATCATGTGTGGATCATGTGTGGATCATGTGTGGATCATGTATGGATCATGTATGGATCATGTGTGGATCATGTATGGATCATGTGTGGATCGTGTGTGGATCGTGTGTGGATCGTGTGTGGATCATGTGTGGATCATGTGTGGATCATGTGTGGATCATGTATGGATCATGTATGGATCATGTGTGGATCATGTATGGATCGTGTGTGGATCGTGTGTGGATCGTGTGTGGATCGTGTGTGGATCGTGTATGGATCATGTGTGGATCATGAGTGGATCATGAGTGGATCATGAGTGGATCGTGTGTGGATCGTGTATGGATCATGTGTGGATCATGAGTGGATCATGTGTGGATCATGTGTGGATCATGAGTGGATCATGTATGAATCGTGCTCAGTCAGTCACATGATCATGATCTTCACTCAGAGTAACAAACCCACCAGAACCCGGAGCTCCTCCAGAAGTGGCTCAGCTCTCTCACCGGCCTCCTCACATCAGCTGTCACCTCACGCGCAGCTCCTGAACTCAGCACGAGCGCAAACACACACACACTGCTGCACAGCATGTCTGCCACTGCGCATGTCCGCTACACCGACAACGCGTGCACGCGCCTCACGCGTCAGATAAACAAAAACAAAAACAAAGAACTTTAAAAACGACAAAACACACACACACACACACACACACACACACGGCTCTTCCGGCACCAGCCGCAGTCAGCTGATCGTGATGACGTATAACGTGTGCGACGCTGTAATCCTTTCAGGAAGTCCCAATAAATAAATAATAATAATAATAAACAATGAACTGATTGAAAATTAAAACCTGATAAAATATTATAAATATATAAACATTCACAGAGAAGTTCAACTTTTATTGTGTCAGTAAACAACATCTACACCAGGGGTCTTCAACCAGAGGTCCGGGACCCCCTTGGGGTCCGCAGAGGTACTGCAGGGGGTCCACATATTGATGATCATTGACAGTCTTGATCAGGTGATCGGAGGTTCGATCCCCGGCTGCTCCAGTCTGCATGTCAAACACACTGAACCCAAACGGCGCCATCAGTGTGTGGATCAGCTGTGCAGTGTTAAAATGGACTAGACAGGAGACACGTGCACCTGTCAGCAGGTGTTCTGCCTCACACCTGCTGACCACAGGATTCACACGCTCCATGTTTGATGTGAAGACAAAGAGAAGAAACAAACAGGAAACAGGAAGCTGTTAATGGGACATTTATTTAAAAAAAAGGGAGAACCAAGAAGGCATGAAAGACAAAAACAACTCGTCATTTACAGTTTGACCTCAAAGAAACAGCGACAGTTATACACAAACATTTACACGACCTGTACAAAGATTTATTTTCCCGCAAAAATCTGAAATTTAAATTCAAAATAACTTAAATAAGATTTTTCTATGTAAAAGTGCAAATCCTGACGCGTGGGAGAGAGAGACAGAAAGAGAGACAGGGGAGAGAGAGACAGGGGAGAGAGAGACAGACAGAGAGGGAGACAGAGAGAGAGAGACAGGGGAGAGAGAGACAGACAGAGAGGGAGACAGAGAGAGAGAGACAGGGGAGAGAGAGACAGGGGAGAGAGAGAGAGACAGGGGAGAGAGAGACAGACAGAGAGGGAGACAGAGAGACAGGGGAGAGAGAGAGACAGGGGAGAGAGAGACAGGGGAGAGAGAGAGAGACAGACAGAGAGAGAGACAGGGGAGAGAGAGAGAGACAGACAGAGAGAGAGAGAGACAGGGGAGAGAGAGACAGACAGAGAGGGAGACAGAGAGAGAGAGACAGGGGAGAGAGAGAGAGACAGGGGAGAGAGAGACAGACAGAGAGGGAGACAGAGAGAGAGAGACAGGGGAGAGAGAGAGACAGGGGAGAGAGAGACAGGGGAGAGAGAGACAGGGGAGAGAGAGAGAGACAGACAGAGGGAGACAGAGAGAGAGAGATAGGGGAGAGAGAGACAGACAGAGAGGGAGACAGAGAGAGAGAGACAGGGGAGAGAGAGAGACAGGGGAGAGAGAGACAGACAGAGAGGGAGACAGAGAGAGAGAGACAGGGGAGAGAGAGAGACAGGGGAGAGAGAGACAGACAGAGAGGGAGACAGAGAGAGAGAGACAGGGGAGAGAGAGAGACAGGGGAGAGAGAGACAGGGGAGAGAGAGACAGGGGAGAGAGAGAGAGACAGACAGAGACAGACAGAGGGAGACAGAGAGAGACAGAGCACGATCCAACACTCTGAACATGGACTGACTCTACCGTGATCAAGCACAGTCATAGATATATTTATATATTTTTATAATGCTTTCAATGTACAAACATCTGCAGCTTTGCGTCATCCTGATGCCTTCACGCGTAAACGCCACCGAGCGCGGCCGCCGCTTCAGACGGCGATGATTGTGATTCCACCAGAAGAGAAGCCGAGACGCTGCCGACCAAAGGAGGCCAAATCAAACGTTGACGTCTGACTCTGAGGCGGGACATGAAGCCGCGTGGAAAGCGGCGCCGCGCTCGGCGGACGTTTACGCTTCAGCTTCTTCGTCTGATACGAATCGCCATGGTAACGACAGTAACAGTCTCGCGGTTTGGCAGAGCTCTTCCTCCGTCGAGCGTCCAGCCCTGAATAAAAAAACTGACTTTAAAAGAAAACGATGCTTCAGTGTTCGTAGTGTTCTCAGGTGAAACGTTACAGCAACAACACACTGTTACCTGCTTGGTAGTGTTATAGGTTAGCATTAAAATCACAGTAACCAGAGGCCATTCTGTACAGGATGAACTCGGACACGGGGCAGTAGTAGTCCACAGGTTTCAGGCTTCGACAGTGACACAGTGAGTGTGTGTGTGTGTGTGTGTCGGCACAGTCACGAGGCATGAGGCGACAAAAGTGTCACACTGTTAATGCTGATACTTCAAAGTCTCTACAAGCAGCCTCCTGATTGGTGAAGAGGAGCAGGAGGAGGAGGGAGGAGGACGAACCCACGCACGCTATTGGGCCGTTCATGCGTCTGTGTTAACATGCAGCCGATGCACAAAAACAAAAACAGAGAAGTGTCGTCACCACGAGGAGCAGAGTATTATACAGCCAGTCTGCTCACCACGAGAACGTGTTCGCTAAATAAAAACGTCTTCAGGCATTTCCCAACACAAAGAAAGAGCGAGCATCCAGTCTGTGAGCGACGACGAGGAACTACGACTTCTGCTCAGCTCCTGCAGCTGACTGAGCCGAGCTCTCCGGCTTAAGGATCTGGTAGGTGATGAGGTACTCTGGGTAAGCCTGAGGAGAGAAACACAGAGTCAGTTCTGTTACTGTGCTCACTGTTAGACTGGACACTGCCGGTTCAGAGGTTCTGTTACTGTGTTCACTGTTAGACTGGACACTGCCGGTTCAGAGGTTCTGTTACTGTGCTCACTGTTAGACTGGACACTGCCGGTTCAGAGGTTCTGTTGCTGTGTTCACTGTTAGACTGGACACTGCTGGTTCAGAGGTTCTGTTACTGTGCTCACTGTTAGACTGGACACTGCCGGTTCAGAGGTTCTGTTGCTGTGTTCACTGTTAGACTGGACACTGCTGGTTCAGAGGTTCTGTTACTGTGCTCACTGTTAGACTGGACACTGCCGGTTCAGAGGTTCTGTTACTGTGCTCACTGTTAGACTGGACACTGCCGGTTCAGAGGTTCTGTTGCTGTGTTCACTGTTAGACTGGACACTGCTGGTTCAGAGGTTCTGTTACTGTGCTCACTGTTAGACTGGACACTGCTGGTTCAGAGGTTCTGTTGCTGTGCTCACTGTTAGACTGGACACTGCCGGTTCAGAGGTTCTGTTACTGTGCTCACTGTTAGACTGGACACTGCCGGTTCAGAGGTTCTGTTGCTGTGCTCACTGTTAGACTGGACACTGCCGGTTCAGAGGCTTACCTGCTCTCCTCTGTAGATGACGTACTCGGCGTAGGCCAGGCCGTTGACGCTGGGCCGCCCGATCACCGAGTGGTGTCCCGGGGGAGCGTGGGCCATCTTCATGGCACTGAACTGCAGGAAGGACTTCCCCAGAGTGACTCGGCAGAACAGCATCTGCCTGAGAGTCCAGACGGGAGAACAAAGGTCAGAGTCCATTCACGCACTACATGTCAGCGTTTGAAGTTACCCGTCGGCGGTCAGGTTAAAGTCACCTGTGGCACAGGTAGCAGGATCTGTCTTTGTGCGTCGGGCAGCCTGTGCCTCCTCCGATGCCGTAGACGTACTGATTGCTCTTCGAGGAGTTCTCCGCGAAGTAGATCCCCGCTCCGAACATGCCTCCGATGTAGGCGTGGCGCTCGTCGAAGCCTTTGTGGATGATGGCGTTGATGAACGGGGAGCCTGAAGGAAGACGGCGGCAGAAGGATGACGTCATCGCGGTGATTCACGTGCGACATAAAACAAACAGGTGTGTGTGTGTGTGTGTGTGGTTACCGTGAAACAACATGCGCTCGTTGTGATGGTTGTGGTTCTCGTCTGCGATCTCCTTCTGGCGGTGTGTGTAACGCTCCCTCAGCTTCTTATTGACGACCTTCTGAATCTGTGGACACACAGCACGTCTGTCAACGCTGAGCATCAGACAACAGAGCGAGCAGAGACATTCCTGCTTCACACCTTGATGATGTTGTATCTGCTGAAGACGCCTCCGGCGTTGCCTCCGTCTCTGTGCTCCCTGATGGTGCTCTGCATCTGAAGGACAGCGACAAAACATGTCAAGGTGACCTGTGATCAGGTGACCTGTGATCAGGTGACCTGTGATCAGGTGACCTGTGATCAGGCTGCTCCGCCTCAACTCTCTGTGATTTACAGAGTTTATGATGGACAGTGAAGTAAACTGCTGACTCGACTCACCTCCTCCTCCACAGACTGGTACTCCTTGTCGTCCGGGGCGAGGTCTATGAGGATGGTGCCCTGGTTGGCACAGTGGAATGTCAGGTACGGGTTGGCACCTGAAAAAACAAACACGTGACGTTGGTGACTTCTTGTGTCTACAGAGACTAGCAGAGAACTTAAAGAGGCCTCCTGACCTTGCTGGCCGCCCAGCAGCCTCTCAACACCTTTGATGAGTTTGTGTCGGTGGCCGTAGGCGTTAATTCCGATCTCCTTCAGCTCCTCGTGACCCATGTCAGCGAGAACGTCCAGGGTGATCTGGAACGAGGAAATCAAACAGCAGGTTTGAAGCTCCGCAGCTCAGACTGAACTCGATCTGGACTACATCAAGTATTTCCTGGGTGGCTCACCTGCTCCCTCTCGAAGATGTCCCTCAGGTGCTCGAGGCCCAGGCTCTTCAGGAACTGACTTATGTTCATGTCCAGCATCGCCACTATGAAAAGCAGAGTTAGGAGTTGAATCAGAAATGATCCAGAGTTCGCTCACCGTCACCTCGATCAGTAAACTTACTCTCTCCTTCCTTGCGGTCGGTGCCTGTAGCTCCGTCCGCCACTCCGGAGGATCCGGCGGCGGCGGCAGCAGCCAGCTCCGTGAGCGGCCCGGCCAGGTTGTCTATGCTGCTGGCGGCCGACAGACAGGACGGCGTGGAGGCGGGGGAGATGACCGAGGCGCTGACCACCGTGGCCTGAGGCTTGAAGCAGCTGGGCAGGGCGTCTGGAGGCATGGCGTCCATCAGCAGGGCCCGGATATCATCGGCCTGCAGAGGAAGACGAGTTACACTCCAACAACGACACAAAGACTCAACAGCACCTCCTGATGTGTGTGTCGGCGTGTGTTACCGTGGCCAGGTCCAGAGCAGTCTGGCCTTCTTGGTTCTTCATGGTCGGGTCGGCTCCGTGAGCCAGCAGCAGCGCGCAGAGCTGCGTGCGACCTTTCTGTGCCGCCTCGTGCAGCGGCGTGAAAGCCCATTTGTCTGTGGCGTTCACGCACGTGTTGTATTTGATCAGCAAGGCTGCGATGTCCACGTGCTGAGGAAGAGAGGCGACAGAGGAGAGGCATCAGAAAACAGAGCGATGTTAACACGAGCTGGAGGACAGAGCGAAGAGCTCGCGAGGACACCGACCCCGTAAGAAGCGGCGTTATGAAGAGGGATCAGGCCTCCTTTGTCCTGAGCGTTCACGTCAGCGCCGTGTTCCAGCAGATACTCGGCCACCTCCAGGTTGTTGTAGCCGGCTGAGGGGAAGAAACACACAGAACCTTTATGTACACACTGGACGAGTGTCTCTGCGTTTGTTGGCTGGTCAATCGGAACGAGACGTCATGTTGTGTCTCGGTGAGATAACGAGGCAGTCAGCTCTCTCATCTCAGCGAGCGGCTGGCTTACCTGCCAGGTGCAGAGGTGTGGAGTTGCGTCCCTGCGTGTCTCTGCAGTTGATGTTCTCCGGTGAACACAGTTTCTGGACTCGGGCCAGGCAGCCCTTCTTGGCGGCGTCCAGCAGGGCGGCGTCCCCCCTCAGCAGGTCCTGGATGTCCGTGTCTCCGTCTTTGACCATGTCCAGCGGCATGTTGCCGTCCCGGTTCTTCTTGGATGGGTCGGCTCCGTGCTGAACACAGAAGAGTTTCACACGTGAACCACTCGCCACACTCACAGCACACGATGCTTCACATACAGCGGAGCCTCACTTTGAGCAGCAGCTTGCAGATCTCGTATTTGCCTTTGGCTGCAGCCTCGTGGAGCGGAGTGAACTTCCACAAGTCGGCCACATTGACTGAAGCTCCGTGTCTGACCAGCAGCTCGGCCACCTCGTAGTGACCGTAGGAGCATGCGTTGTGGAGCGGAACCAGACCGCTGCGGGAGGAAAACACGTTGGATGTTCAGAGGAAACATGAAGACGCAGGAAAGAATCAGACTAACAACCTTTGGTTTGTGTGTGACCTGCTGACGGGCGCTAAAGAACTGACCCCTTGTCTTTGGCGTGGACATCAGCTCCGTGGTGCAGCAGGTATTCAACCACAGCCACTCGGTTGTAACCGGCTGCAAAGTGGAGAGGAGTGGAGTGCCGGCCCTCCAGGTCCCGACAGTTCACGTTCTGAGGGGTGCAAAGTTGCTGCAACGCACACAGAGAGGCAACGTGAGAGTTAGCAACTCAACGCAGAGGCACAGAGACAACACAAGACATTTAAGACAACAGGCAGAGAAAACTGATGGATCTGAGCCTGGTGGAGCTCAGCAGTTCTTACTTGCACCGTGTCCAGATCTCCAGCTTTGGCCGCCTCCAGGAATCTGTAGTCCACGTCAGAGTTACGCGTGGGAACATTTTCTGGAAGAACGAGAGAAAGAAGTTCAACACAGAGCACAGAGGACGTCATCAGCGCGTCGGAGGAGCGGCGGTGACGTTACCGTTCAGAATCTGTTGGACCGCCTCGTTGCCCATCTGAGCGGCGGTGAATCCCTGCAGAGACACGATGGACGGGTCGGCACCGTAGCTCAGCAGCAGCTTGCAGGTCTGGATGTGTCCGGCCAGCGCAGCGCGGTGAAGAGCGGTTTGACCGAGTGTGTCGACGGCGTTTACCTTCGGTCAGAGCAGGCGGAGTTAACACCGAGCTCCGACATCACAGGACAGAAACAACGTGAAGACAAACAGCGACAGACCTTTGCTCCGTGTTTCTGCAGAACCTCCAGGATGTCGTTGTGAGCTCGCTCTGCAGCAACGTGCAACGGAGTCATGAAGCTGAAAGACAGACAGGAAGTTAAAACCCAGGACAGGACGAGAGGACGACAGGACGTCCATCAAACAGCTTCTCGGTCGTGTTGTGGACTCACTCTTTGTTCTTCTCGTTGATGTTGGCACCTTTACGCAGCAGCAGCTCCGTCACCTGCTTCCTCTTGGGGTGTGGAGAAGCCACCGCACAGTGCTGAAACACATGGCAACTTTAGATCAGTGCAACCAAACCTGGACGCAACCAAGAAAGATCGGCCGTTATCAATCAACACTCGTATTTCTATCATAAATCTATGATATGATATTATGTAGGTCATATGAGATCGTGACCTCTTTAATTTGGCTGCGTGATGCAGAGGTCGACCAGTAAAGACATCGGCATGTCAGCGTGGATAGACTGATCTGCTATCGTGTCTGACTGGATCAGAACAATAAAGTTCAATGATCTGACTAATACACAGACTAAATGTAAGATTCCAGGAATCTTTAGTGTTCAGTAACGAGTCCATCGAGGTGAAAGATTTAAAAAACTGAACAGCTGATGGCGTTATGTGGCTCATTGGAATTTCAAGGACTCTTTTCAAGGCTCTTTTCAAGGCTCTTTTCAAGGCTCTTTTCAAGGTATTCCAGAGCTGCTACAAACCAAACAAATAAAAATCTGCATCAGCTGCTGATTTAAAGATCAACAACCAGAATCAGGAAAGAAAACCCGATCAGGGTTACTGCTCAGCGTTAGGAAGACTTGGTTCTGACCAGAGCGGTCTCGTTGGTCTGAGGATGTTTGAAGCTGATGATCTCCAGAGCCAGCGTCTTCTTCACTTTGGCCATGTCCGCCTCGCGGGCTGCCTGCAGCAGTGAGTGACCTTTGAACTCATCTACACGGAAAGAGAGGTCAGAGGAGTTAGTGTCAGGAAGCAGCTGAACAGATCCGGCTCACATCGTCTCTGCGGGACCCGACTGAACTCACAGGTCAGTCTCTCTTTGAGCTCTGGCGTGGGCGCCATGTCCACGGCGCTCTTGCTGTGGCAGTTGAGCAGGGTGGGGTCGGCCCCGTGGCTCAGCAGCAGGGAACACACCTCCACCCGGTTCTTGGACGCCGCCTCGTGGAGAGGAGTGAACTGCCACAAGTCCATGGCGTTCACACAGGCTCCATGCTGCAGAGAGAGGCAGACATCACGGTCAGCGGCTGACGATAATAACCTTTACCTGCTGTCGCATGTTTCTAAAGGAACGGTCTGCTCTTTATTTAAGAGACTCATTTGTTGATAAATACGAGTTACTCTTTATTTCAGGTGCCAGCAGTGAGTGACGGTTTGACTTGAAGGAGCTGGTCGGTTTCTTACTTTGAGCAGAAGCTCGGTGACCTCGAAGTGTCCGTAGGAGCAGGCGTTGTGAAGAGGAACCAGGCCACTGCAGGGACGAGACTGGAGTTAGAAACACTGACTGACACAGACAGAACTTCTCCGGCCGAAGCGCCTCACCCTTTGTCCTTGGCGTGAACGTCGGCTCCGTGCTGGAGGAGCAGCTGGACGATGCGGACCCGGTTGTATCCGGCAGCCAGGTGGAGCGGCGTGGACTGTAAAGAGACGAGAGCGCGTTAGCTCGGAAGCCGCCGACCTCTGGCTGGTTGAAGGCGCGCTGCCTTCGATGGCCTCAGGAGCAAGCGGCTGATTAGGCCAGAAGCGATGTGCTACGGCAGGCTATGCTCGGTGAGTTGCAGATGGATGGCGGATACGATGATGCAAGGTCAATAAGAGCTCCATACTGTGCAACCTCGTCACTCGGCTACCTCGACAGAAGAAGACTCTCCCTACGTTTACAGTTTTACGTGGTTAGGTGAATGTCTGGGAGCGGGTTACGGTTGGGAGGTGAAAGCTGCTCTCTGGGTTTGTAACGGCCGCTCAGAAATCATAACGAGTTCATTTGTGACTAAGAAAAGCTAAACCTGCAGGACAGAAAGAAAAGAAGCGGTTCAGTGGATGGGACGCGATCAAAGCCCAACCGTAACAGGATGCAAAGAAGCTTGGGTGAGCAGGCCGAGCGAGCTGTTAGAGGTCGAATCAAACGTCTGCTTTAAATCAGCAAAGAAAAGTTAGTCTGAGCAAAGCTGCAAATCCAAAGACGCTCTGCTCCGTCCAACACGTCAAACTAACTCAGCCGAAGCTTCAAATTAGAGTCTAAAAACTTTTCATGCAGTGAGACTCAAACTGAACTCATCAAGCCACCGTGCTACAAATCTGAATCATTCAGCGGGATGGATGACACGACGTCAGACGCCACGACCACGAAGGGCATGAAAACATGGAGTCCATTCAGTGCAGCTGATCCAACATGAACAACGTGACACAGAGCGCACAGACGGAGGAGGAGGAGGAGGAGCAGGAGCAGGAGGAGGAGGAGCAGGCCTTCAGGCATGCATGAGTGATCATCATCATCAAAATCAATGAGTTAATTCATGAGAAATTAAAAATCAGATCTGAGTGATCGAGAGCTGAAGTGTGCAAGGAAAGGACAGACGCCGAGGAAAGCAGGCAGTGAAGAACGCTCCTTCAAATCCAAAAATAAAAAGATGAGTCGTCACCATGACACCCAACCCGACACACACACACACACACACACACACACACACACGCACACACACACACACACGCGCACACACACACACACACACACACACACACACACACACGCACACACACACACACACACACAGGAGCATCAGGGTAGGATACATGAGTGACCCGTACACCCAGGTCCACGATGTGCAATTAACAGTGACAGCCAGCTTATTGGTCAAAATAAAAACATGGATTAAATGAAAGAAAATCACAACAGTGCATCAATCAAGTGGCCGTTAACAAAGTCAACTTACCAGCATTTTTTGGGATGTTGACTGATCGACAAATGTTGCCAGAGTCACACGGAAAACAAAACGAAACAAAAATTACAAAATGGCAGAATCTGTTCACAGAAATGTTTTTTTACTCCGTCAGTGAAACATCAAACCCACGTCAGAAAATCTCTGTCTGATCCGTCTAACATGTGTGAGGGGAGAGGAGAGGTTCAGTCTGACTCCTCCTCCACCTCCACCTCCACCTCCACCACCTCCTGGAGGAGGAGGAGGAGGAGGAGGAGGAGGAGGAGGAGGACTTGAGCTGCTGTGGAAGAAAACGTAGTTATGGGTGGATGAATGAAGTTGACATTCTGTTAGTGACGATTGTCAAAATAAAACTTCTTCTTGTAGGAAATGTGATGCATGATGGGAAAACACTTCTGACATGACACTACAGTTAAACCAGGGGTCTTCAACCAGTGGTCCACGACCCCGGGGGGGTCTTCAACCAGTGGTCCACGACCCCGGGGGGGTCTTCAACCAGTGGTCCACGACCCCGGGGGGTCCGCAGACTGTGAGAAAGTACCAACAGCTTCAGGCTCAGCAGTGATCTTAAACACAAACAGGCCGAGAGCAGAAAGCTGAAGACTGTAAATCTAACAGGGAGTGCAGGTCGGCCTTAAACTGCTCGAAGAGTTAAACTGCTGCTCTGTGAATGTGGACGAATAAAAGAGGAAACAGCTGATCCAAACATGTGACCTGCTGCTCAGTGAGCTCCTCCGTCTACCTGCAGCAGCCACGTTAACCTCAGATCTCTGACTACAGAGCAGTCTGCGGCTCCTGAGCGTCCTCACACAGACAGATGTTTCCTCCTCCAGTGAGACGCCTGGCTCTGCCACCCGGACGCTCAGGACAGTCCAAACTTTTCTGTCTGTTGCTGGAACGTCCTACCAGTTCCTACAGATCAGGGGCGTCCCTCTCTACCTTCACAGACCTGCTGAAGACCTCCAGCTCTGCAGAGAGGACCTCCTCTACAACAACAGCTGGACATGACACATCTGTCCTCTACAGCTGGACAGGACACATCTGTCCTCTACAGCTGGACAGGACACATCTGTCCTCTGCAGCTGGACATGACACATCTGTCCTCTGCAGCTGGACAGGACACATCTGTCCTCTGCAGCTGGACATGACACGTCTGTCCTCTACAGTCAAATGTCCTCGTGGCTGTGCAGCTAACGTCTGACTGACTGAGAGATGAGAAGGTGAAGGATGATCCGAATGAACTCATCCAGACTTTGATTTGTTTGGAATCAATGATCAATAAGTTGCATCAGAAAGTTGTTGTAACGTGTGTGTGTGTGTGTGACGTGTGTGTGTGTGTGTGTGTGTGTGTGTGTGTGTGACGTGTGTGTGTGTGTGTGTGTGTGATGTGGTGGCTCATTTACCTTGCGGCCATCGCTGGCGTGGCAGTTGACGTTTAACGGAGTCAGCAGTGCCATCAGCTTTTCCTCATTTCCACTCCTGGAATTAAAAACACAGCAGGTCATTGAATATTTGGAGCTTTCCAGGAACTTTGTGGGAAAACTTCATGTTGTTCATAAAGTGCTGAATCCTTAACGTCTGTCCTAACTGATACTACAAAGACTCGGGGTCAGAGGTCAGCGGAGGCTCGCCGTAGAGGTCGCAGCTTAAATCAGCGTCTCACCTGCATCTGTCTGTCAAACTCAACGCAGCACTAACGAGGTGACCTGAACTAAACTTTAATTAACAAAAAGTTTAAACCTCTGCTGAGGTCACAGAGGTGGATTTACCTCAGAAGTAACTCAAGTAAAAAAGTAACTGAGGAGATGAGAAGACAGCGACACGTTAAAGTTCATAAGAGCAGTGAAGCAGCAGACGATGAAGACAGACTGACTCATCATAACGTCGTTTTACATGAATTCTTCTTCACGTCTGTTCAGGACAGATTAACAGACACCTGATCAGCTGTTTGTCTGTGTGTGTGTGATGAACGCGGACACTCACCTCGCTGCTTCAAGAAGTTCGTCCTTCTTATATTCACCTGGACGGAAACAAACATTCAGATCAGAGGACATTGCTGCATGGATACACACTGTGTGTTTGCAAGCTTCTAGTTTTCACACACACTTCAGGTGGAGGCGTTTCTTTGTTTCTAACCCTCAGCTGTGCACAAACATCACAGTCACTGTGTCAGGCGGTGACGCTCAGTCGACAGTGTTAAGAGTGTGAGAGACACTGACCGGTGAGAACGGCCTTGGCTGAAGGGTCAGCGAGGTCCAACGCAGATTTACCGTCAGTGTTGCGGATGTTTGGATCGGCTCCGTGTTGGAGTAACACTGAGAGGACAAACACTGGTCAGAGCTCTGAATCCAGACTGAGCACAGACCTGCAGAGGACAGAGAGCTTACCGATACAGACGTCGATCTTCCCCTTGATGGCCGCCTCGTGTAACGGGGTGTAGTTCCAGTTGTCTCTGGCGTTGGGGTCGGCGCCCTGACACAAGAGGAGGCTGACAACTTCTGCGTGGCCGAAGGAGCAGGCGTTGTGCAGGGGGATGAGTCCTCCATCGTCCCGGGCGTGAACGTTTGCCCCCGTCTGCAGGAGATGCTCCACCACATCCTTCCTGCCAAAACCTGAAAGACAAAAAAAGACAGGATCAGGCACTGCGAAGGTTTGAGCGCTCTGAGCGTGACGTCACGATGACGCCCGACTCCACAGGAAACAAACATCCTCCGCTGAGATGATGGAAGGAGCTGCGTGTGCGCCGCAGTCTGAATGTCGTCTAACCGTCCACGACAAGTATCCAGATACTTTACTGCAGTAAAAATAAAAGTACTACTACAGCAGTGGGAGTAAACTTATCTACATACTATCAGTAAAATGTACCTGACACACGAGTCACAGTATTCATCATCTGACTACTTTACATAGTGTTGGCTGGTTTAATCTCCATCGTGACAGGCAGAGTGAAGCAGTGTGTGATCAGCTACAGAACCTTCACACAGGAAGAAGATTCATTATTGTTGAATAATCAGAACCGGGTCAGGACCGGAGTTTGTCTGCTGTTAAAGTTCAGTCACCGTTCATTTCACCTTCGATCACTGAGTTACCGTCACATTTTAATTCATAACTCATCAACCAGCGAGTTCACGACGTGAATGAACGAGACGACGAATCAGGCCGATAATGAATTTACTCCAACAAACCTCGTCTGTTTATCGGAGTGTTCACGTCCTGATCATCCTCTTTTAGTTTTGACCTTCTTCACTTCACAGGTTTGATTTGCTTTGAACATTAATTTGTTTAATTGTTGCAGTTTTTATCTTTGTTGTTTTGGTTTTAATCTTTATGTCATTAGTTTTTAACTGACTTCGTTTTGGTGCAGCTGTTCTGCTGTCTAAAGATCATAAATAAATAAAGCTGAGTCTTTAATATTTTTATTTTATACCACAGTTTGACAAACAGCGATCACATGATCACCTCCAGCTTCATTCCCAGTCCA
This sequence comes from Nibea albiflora, assembly GCA_014281875.1. Classification (NCBI taxonomy): domain Eukaryota; kingdom Metazoa; phylum Chordata; class Actinopteri; family Sciaenidae; genus Nibea; species Nibea albiflora. Next base: position 25,433,755 of record CM024801.1, read on the forward strand.
GAAATCTTTCTATATTTGCATATTTGTTTTCTTTATATCTTTTAGAGTTGACGTATTTTTCTTGGATTTCTTTAAACTTTTTATATTTCTCACAGGGACACGACGTTCTCTTGAATCATCACCATCCTTCAGTTTATCACAAATATTAAAATAAAATCATAAACTTAAACAGACTCACTGATCATGGAGGTGATGAATACCTGTAATCTGAAAGTAACGAGTAACTGAAGTAGTGGAGTATAAAGTTCAGTATTTACAACATGTAAATACTACAAAATGTACTTCATGACGTGTAATACTCATTGAAACACGGAGTACACAGTACAGCAGTCATTAATCTGACCTGTGTTTCAGTTTTTACTGTGGCGCTGCTAACCTAGCCTAGCTTAGCATAGCCTAGCCACGGGCCGTGTTATACTGCGTCTGTTTTGTAGTTATATTAGCTGATTAGCATCACAATGCTAACGTTTTGGCCGTGGTAGAGTGTAGTTAGAGTTAAAACAGGTGACAGGTGAGCAGATGATCAGGTGAGCCGCGAGCATGTCGACCAAAACAACAACAATTAGCCACCTAGCTGTCATCGTATGTTAGCTAATGATAGCGTTAGCTTAGCTTAGCTTAGCTCGTCGTTACCCGCAGCGAAGTGCAGCGGGGTAGACTTCCGTCCAGCCATGTCCTTCGCGTTTACATTCACCGAGTCGACGAGCCTCTTCACCCGCGACACATCTCCGTTACGACAGGCCTCGAACAGCTCCCTGAACGCGCCCCCGATGCCGCTGCTGCCGTCGGTGGGGCTGGCAGCTCCGGAGCCGGGGCTGGAGACGCTGCTGCTACCCCCGCCGGAGGTTGTCGTGGTGAAGCTGGCACTGCTCGCCAGGACCGGGGCGGGTAGGTCCGGGGAGGCCAGAGCCATGTCGATCCCCCCGCTGCATTCTCTCTCGCCCTCCGGAGGTCCGACAGCCGAGGACAGCAGAGCCATCGGCGGGGAGGCCGGAGGAGCGGCCGACAGGGAGCCGTTCCTCGGCGGAGACTGTAAAGTATTCTGCTGTTGTTGCTGCTGCGAGGAGCGACGAGGCACCGCCATTACAGCAGCAGCAGCTCCGAGCGACAATAAAAGAGCTGCTCCTCCTTTCCGGTGAAAGTGGGCCCGTTTCCGGTCAGCTGTTTACCTCAACGGAGCCAAACAGACCGAACCCACCTCCGGGAGAGCTCCTCTAGTCTCCTTTAGAGCTCCTTTAGTCTCCTTTAGAGCTCCTCTAGTCTCCTTTAGAGCTCCTTTAGTCTCCTTTAGAGCTCCTTTAGTCTCCTTTAGAGCTCCGCTAGTCTCCTTTAGAGCTCCTCTAGTCTCCTTTAGAGCTCCTTTAGTCTCCTTTAGAGCTCCTTTAGAGCTCCGCTAGTCTCCTTTAGAGCTCCTCTAGTCTCCTTTAGAGCTCCGCTAGTCTCCTTTAGAGCTCCTCTAGTCTCCTTTAGAGCTCCGCTAGTCTCCTTTAGCGCTCCGCTAGTCTCCTTTAGAGCTCCTCTAGTCTCCTTTAGAGCTCCTTTAGTCTCATTTAGAGCTCCTTTAGTCTCCTTTAGAGCTCCTCTAGTCTCCTTTAGAGCCCCTAGTCTCCTTTAGAGCTCCGCTAGTCTCCTTTAGCGCTCCTCTGGTCTCCTTTAGAGCTGTCTAGTCTCCTTTAGCTCCTATAGTCTCCTTTAGAGTTCCTCTAGTCTCCTTTAGAGCTCCTATAGTCTCCTTTAGAGTTCCGCTAGTCTCCTTTAGCTCCTATAGTCTCCTTTAGAGTTCCTCTAGTCTCCTTTAGAGCTCCTCTGGTCTCCTTTAGAGCTCCCCTAGTCTCCTTTAGAGCTCCCCTAGTCTCCTTTAGAGCCCCTATAGTCTCCTTTAGAGCTCCTCTAGTCTCCTTTAGAGACCCTATAGTCTCCTTTAGAGCTCGTCTAGTCTCCTTTAGAGCTCGTCTAGTCTCCTTTAGAGCTCCTCTGGTCTCCTTTAGAGCTCCTCTAGTCTCCTTTAGAGCTCCTCTGGTCTCCTTTAGAGCTCCTCTAGTCTCCTTTAGAGCCCCTATAGTCTCCTTTAGAGCTCATTTAGAGCTTCTATAGCCTCCTCAGGAGGCCAAGCTTCATCCATACTGTATATTCACCTGCTCATTATAATTTATTTATTTATGCACTGTTTACATTTAGTCTTTTGTACATAGATGTGTATATACTGTCATATCCACCTTCCCCAGAACACAGCTGGTTGTAGAAACCATTTTTATTCCACCACATTAAGTTTGTTTTCTGTGTAATTGAATGGCTTAAATATTTTTTGTCTGTGTCGGTGATCTTCAGGTCCTGCAGACAGCAGTGCATCAAAAACACAGACAGGCTGAGGAACACTTCCAGAAACCATCAAACACACTTCATCTCTGCATCCACTAATGACAGCTCCAACATTTAAGATGGACTGAACTCATTTAAGATGGATTAACATCAGTGCACATGGCATGATGGGTAACCTGCACAGAAGTGACTTCAGTTGATGTTTGATGGAAGACAGATCCTCGATGAGCCACTGCACCTCTTGTGTGTGGACTGTGTTTGTCCAGCAGGTGGCACTCTAACATGAAGCTCAGTGTCAGTCTGGACTTGTTTGCTTTAAAAAGACGAGTGAATCTGTTTGAACACAGAAAGTTAGTGAAGGAAAACTCCAACAGCTCTGTTTGCAAATCATCTCTGTGAAGAGGAAGACTCAGACAGAGTGAGAGGAAACATTTGAACTCATGCTGGAACATCCAAATATGACACACACAGAAAACATGTCAGAGTGTGTGTACATATGTACGACAGCAGACACACACACACACACACACACCAAAGGAGAAGTGTGTCAGACATGTGACTTCTTCCTCTTTTTTAAAAAGTTTCATTTCTGACTGAAACATCAAGAAATTCAGAAGGTGAGTGAACTCGAGCAAAACTAGAGAAAGAAAAATAAGAAAGTGATTAAATTCAAATGAATATATGGATGTTGTTGATGGATCAATATAATTTATGACAGATTGATTTGATGAACTAATGAATGAAGATGAAATCATCAGTTAAATCATCGATCATCCTCCGTCAGTCGACTGTTCAGATCAAACAGTTTGTCATTATCACAGTAACTTCACTAACTGATCTGGAAACAGTGTGAACAGTGGAGCTTTACTGTGTGAACACTTTACTGTTAGAACATGTGAGCTCACACAGATCACACCTTATAACAGTCAAGTCGGTTCTGACCCGCCCAGTTAACAGATGTTAGAGGAGACAGACGACAGCAGCGACAGCCTGAGAGCAAACGGAGGATTCAGTGTGTTTTCATGTGAACAGAGAGTTCCTGAGATGTTTTTAAATCTCTCTGACATGAAGATTTACTGACTGATGATTTACTGACTGATGATTTACTGACTGATGATTTACTGACTGATGATTTACTGACTGGAACTAATGTTTCTGTCAGCATTAAAGCTGAAACATGAAGAGTCCATGTCAGACATCATGACAGGAGGAGGAGCTGGTCGGATATAATTTTAGTGCATGAGCTCTCAGTCAGCCATCTTTATAACTATGAACGTAAAGGAACAATGTGCAAATATACTTTCACTAAGAGTTGTAAAATTGGAACTGCAGCCCAAATGAAATAATCGTGCCGAGCAGTCCTCCGCTAACTGAAACTCACACAGGTTGTCAGATTGAAGACACTGAACATTGACGAGGGAAACAAGATTTATTTCATGAAGCAGCTTCTACATCTGAGTCTGACTTCAGTCTGTGCTGCAAAATACTGACAGTTTCATTTGGTTTGTGTCCAAACAGCTCTGATCATGGCGGCTACGTTAATACTTTATACTCAGTTAGGAACCTTCCTATAAGCAAAAAAGACTATTCGACCGCACCCAGTGTCATTGTCATTTCCCATGGCGCACTGTTGGTCAGGATCTCTGTCACAAGGGACGACTATGGTTGAGATTTCTTTTATTCATTTATCACTGTAAAATATATAAAACCCAAATGTTCTTCTTGAAGCTCAGTACACAGAAATGAACAAACAAAGTTGATCCTAAATTTGTTTGGTGCAGAATAATTGAGAGGATTTTTTACATTCACTGAAACAATCCCTGTATCAATCTGCTTTGGTGGTTTTAGAGCAGCATATTTACGTACATGGTGGTTGAATCACGATGGGTTGTGTTGGGAGGTTCACTAATGTCACACAGGCGGCATCAGATGTGATATGACAAATTAACTAACAGACAATTGAACATTGACATTGATGATATTCTCTCATTATGTTTTGAAACCAGCTGTTGGTCTCCAGTCAGTCTCCAGCAGAGGGACATCATGTGGGCCGTAGAGCTGTGTGGTAAGACAGAGAACGTAGGCTGGCAACTCACTGTCCATATAATACACACATCATAAAGTAATGAATTAGTTGGGTACAAACTCATTTCATTTTTATTTGTGAGCTCAGCGTACTGCTCTCTCTCTCTGAGTTCAGAGAAACAAAGATAACTTTTCCCTGAAGGCAGCAAGTTTCTCTTCTTCTTCCCTTTTTTAAAATGTAGATCACAGGTCTGGAGGTGTGGCCTCCAGATTACATGTGAGAAAAAGAATGACTAAATATCTATCCTTTTCTTTTCTTTTTTTCATTTTCTGTCTCCTTACAGCGGCACAGGAAATGTCCAAACGCAGGAGAAGCGTTGAATTGCTGCCACCTTCCAGTAAGTTAAAGTGAACTGAGTGAGAAATGCTGTCGTCCATATTAACATCTAGAATTTCAGTGTTTTGTAGGTGGTGGGTACAAACTCACATTTTATATTATTTTATTTATTTTTTGTGAGCTCACTGGTGGTGTGGCATGCATGCTCTTGCCACTTCTCCAAACGTGTTTAATTTTTTGCAACACAGGGTTAAAGTTTAACCAAGGCATCTTTCCTAGGTCTTGACTGAGTTTGATTCCAAGATACTTCATGCCTTCCCACTTTTTCCCTCTGTAATGGTGGCATGTGAAAGTCAAATGCATAGCCTTGGATTTATTCCAATTAATTATGTAGCCTGCCAGTTTAGAGTAAAACTGAACAGTATCCATCGACTGTGGTAAACATGCATCAGGGTCTGTCACTAAGCTAAGATCATCAGCGCACAGCAATAATTTATGTTCCTGGCCACCACCCTCTCCTGTTATTACTGATAGTAAACAGTAGAGGGCTCAAAGAGCAGCCTTGATGGGCTCCTCTAGACAGGCCGAAATGTTGATATAACTCCACTGGTAATTACTGCTGCTTTTGGTTCATTATATGGTATCTTTAAACACTGAGAGAAACAAGGGCCAAATCCAAAATGTGACAAAGCGGAGAGGAAAAAGCCCCATTCCACCTCATCAAAGGCTTTTTTGGAATCTAGGTAAAAAGCACCTATTGTCACATTTTCAGACTGGCCAAGCTACATTACATGTATTAGTTTCCTACGGTGGCCCTGAAGTTCAAAACACAATAGCAAATTGAATAACACATTAGCAAATTTGCTATTGTGTTTTGCACTTCAGGGCCACCGTAGTTTCCTCATGTTATCTGATGAGTATCTGTCTGGGATGTATAATATTGGGTAGAACTTGTTGAAGACGTAGAGCCAACACTGTCAATATTTTAAAGTCCAGATTAAGCATGCTAATAGGTAAAAAAATACAGTTTGGTCAAGGACAATCAGAATAATACCTGCTTAAATACAAATGTATAGCTCAAGGTAAAGAAGTCCCTATAACAATCCAAGATTTAACACTGGCCCTCAAAATATATGCTTGACCATGTGTAACCCCCAGTTGTGGCATACTAAAAATAGAAAATTTCTTCAGACCTGACTGGTTGTTAAAACAATTTTATTCTGTCCAACATGGATGAAGTCTACACTGACTGTGTTTTGTGTTTGCAGTGTCTGGGCTGAGGGTTGTTCTTCTGGGGAACAGCTGGTCTCAGAGGAGTTCAGTGGGGAACTTCATACTGGGAGAGAAGAAGTTCAACACTGAGGAAGAAGCAGACTGCTGTCAGAGAGAAAGAGGACAGGTGAAGGAGAAAGAAATGATTCTCATCAACACCCCAGATCTGCTGCATCCAGACATCTCTGAAGACAAACTGACAGAACATGTGAAAACCTGTGAGAGACTCTCTGATCCTGGACCTCATGTGTTCCTGCTGGTTCTACAGCCTGAAGACTTCACTGAGGAACACAAACTGAAGCTCTGCACAGTCCTTCAACGCTTCAGTGATCGATCATTTGATCATTCACTGATTCTAATAACAAAACCCAGACAGAAAAAAAGTCCAGCTTTCATGGAAAATTATCAGCAGCATCCACCCCTGAATGACATGATCAGAATGTGTAGATACAGACACCTGAAGCAAGGGAACTTTGAACTTCCAGAGCTGTTAACACGCCTCGGTCAAACTGTAAAGGAGAACAATGGAGAGCACGTCAGCTGTGAAGCAGCATCGACTTTAGCAGCAGATCATCAAAGACCAAAGCAACAGGAAACACAGACTTCTGTCATGGACGCTGTTAGAGCTGCTGGTAAGTCAGAGACAGTTCTGACTTTGTTCACATGAATCTTCTTTCAGTAAATTAAAACATAAAGTGGCAAATTAATGATGTCATCTTTTTACAGGAATCACTGGACATGTCTCAGACAAAAACCCTGTGACTGACAGTAAGTACATTTATCACACTGATCATCACAACTCAATGTTTCTGACCGCCAACATCTTTTTTCTGGTGTATATAAGAACATTTGGTAAACGGTGTGAATAATAAGATACATATTTTAACAATGTGTTGACACTATGAAGTCTGGAGAAGACTGCAGAGAGTTCAGTTGATGTCATTGAATCTTCTTCTCTGTTGTATCACAGCATCTGGATTCAGGATTGTGCTGCTGGGAAAAAGTGAAGACAAACAGACAAAACTTCATGACTTCATCATCAAGGACCAGACTTTTCATTATCTTCACTCTAAAATTTATAAAACCAGAGAGTGTGTGGCCACGTGTGGAGAGTTGAGTGGAAAACAATTAACTTTAGTGAAAACTCCAAACATCTTCAGTCTGTCTGAGGAGGCAGTGAGAGAAAAGTTGAGGAGGTCTATCAGTCTTTGTCTTCCTGGACCAAATGTTCTTCTGCTGTTAGTGAAACCTTCTGATTTCACTGAGAAGAACAGACAAACACTGAAGTTCATCCTGAGTTTGTTTGGTCAAGATGCTTTAAAACACTCGATGGTCATCACGACACACGAGGAGAACAAAACAAGTTCTGCTGTGAATCAGCTCCTTACAGACTGTGGAGGAAGACACTACAGCATGTCTGAAGATGACCACAGATCATTAATGCAGAAGATTGAGAAGATTGTGTGTGAAAACAAAGGAACCTTCCTCACCTTCACTGAAGACAGCACAAGACCAAAGTGTGAACCCATGAAAGCAGCTTTAAACCTGGTTCTGTGTGGGAGGAGAGGAGCAGGGAAGACTTCAGCAGCCAAGGCCATTTTAGGTCAGACAGAGTTTCCTTCAGCCTCCAACTCATCAGAGTGTGTTAAACATCAGGGACAGGTGTGTGGACGTTGGCTTTCCCTGGTGGAGCTGCCTGCCTTGTATGGAAAACCTCAGGAGGCAGTGATGGAGGAATCACTCAGGTGTACCTCCCTCTGTGATCCTGAGGGGGTCCATGCCTTCATCCTGGTCCTACCTGTGGGTCCCCTCACTGATGAAGACAAGGGAGAGTTAGAGACCATCCAGAACACATTCAGCTCTCAAGTCGATGACTTCACCATGATTCTGTTCACTGTGGAGTCAGATCCTACAGCTCCAGATGTTGTTAACTTCATACAAGAAAACAAGGACATCCAGGAGCTCCGTCAGAGCTGTGGAGGAAGATATGTTGTTCTGAACATCAAGGACAAGCAGCAGATCCCAGAGCTGTTGGACATGGTGGAAGAAAACAGTCAAACTAAGAATGAACCATCCTGCTACACAACTGAAACATTTACACATGCACAGATGGAGAAAGTCATACAACTGGAGAGGCTGATGAAGAAACACGAGATCTCTTGTAAGTACTTTGAATTGAAATGTTTTTAAACCATGTCAGACATTACAGACTGCAGCAGCTGTGAATATTTAAAGTAACTCCTGGTCTTTATATTTCACAGGTGATGAACAGAGATCAGACCGTCTCAGGATTGTGCTGATCGGGAAGACTGGCTGTGGAAAGAGTTCTTCAGGAAACACCATTCTAGGAAGAAGAGAGTTTGAAGCTGAGTCAAGTCAAACATCAGTCACCAAACATTGTCAAAAAGCACAGAGAGAAGTGGACGGTCGTCCAGTCGTTGTGGTCGACACTCCTGGTCTGTTTGACACAACTTTGTCTCATGAAGAAGTCAATGAGGAGATGGTGAAATGCATCAGTCTTCTGGCTCCAGGACCACATGTCTTCCTGTTGGTGTTACAGATCGGCAGATTTACACAAGAGGAGAAGGAAACACTGAAACTCATCAAGAAGAGCTTTGGGACGAATTCTGAAAAATTCACCATCGTTCTTTTAACTGGAGGAGATAAACTGGAACGTGAGAAGAAGTCGATTGAAGAGTGGCTTAAAACAAAATGTGATGATTCTTTCAGAAAGCTGATCTCTGACTGTGGAGGAAGATACCATGTGTTTAATAACTATGATGAACAAAACCACCAACAAGTCAGTGAGCTGATAACAAAGATTGACACCATGGTGAAGGAAAATGGAGGCAGCTGCTACACTAATGAGATGCTGCAAGAGGCCGAAGCAGCAATAAAGAAAGAAATGGAGAGAATCCTGAAAGAGAAGGAAGAAGAGATGAAGAGAGAGAGAGAGGAACTGCAAAGAAAACATGAGGAAGAACTGGAAGAAATGAAAAGAAGAATGGAAGAACAGAGAGAAGAAACTGAAAAAGAGAGAAAACTGAGAGAAAAACTACTTGAAGAAATGAAAGAAAACATCAAGAAAGAACGTGAGGAGAGAAAGAAAGAACAGGAACAGAGAGAAGAAGAAGACAGGAAGAGAAAACAACAGGAAGAAATCCAACAACAGGAGTGGAAACAGAAAGAAAAAGATTTGGAAGAAAAAATAAAATCAGAGTCAGAATCAAAAGAAACGATTGACAGAAAACTGAAGGAGAGCAGAAAAGAACGAGAGAACAAAGAGAAGAAACTAAAAGAAGAGGAGGAAAGACGAAAAGAAGAAGATGAAAAGAGACGACAGGAAGAACAAGAAAGACTTAGAAAGCTTGAAGAAGAATACAGACAGGAAAGAGAAAACTATGAAAAGAAAAGACAAGAAGAGGACAGAATCAGGAGAGAAGAAGAGGAGAAGAAGCAGAAAGAGTTAGAAGAAAACTTTAAGACAGAACTGGAGAACATAGAGAAGAAATATGAAGAGGAAGCCAGAAAGAAAGCTGAAGAGTTCAATGAATTTAGAGAGAAGAAAGAGGAGGACTTTGCAGCTCTGATAGAAAAACACATGAAGGAAGTGATGGACAAACAGGAGGAATACGAAAGACTACAAGATCTCTCAACACACAAAGAAACAAACCTGAAACAAGAAATGGATCAACTACAGAACAAACATAAAGTAGAAATGAGTGAGCTGGTTCTGCTTCTTCTGACCCAAAAGAAAGAAAACAGGAAGAAAATAAAGACAATGCAGGAAGCACAGAAAAAAGAGGCAGATCAACTCAAAAAAGAGCTTTCAGCCCAAAACAAAAGAAATGAGAAGCAACAAATAGATCAATTAAAGAAGAAACAGAAACAGGAAATGAAGGAACTTTCAAAGCTAAACAAAGTCGAGCAGATTAGGATGTCTTTGGAACATGAACAACAACTCACCGAGCTGAAGCTGAAGATTTTTAACCAACAGCAACAAAATCAGAAGAAACAACTGAATGAATTAGAAAAACAACACAAGGAAAAACTGGATCGATTCAAACAGACACTTCTGGAAGAAAACAAAAGAAACCAGGAAGAAAAACTAGATGAACTGCAGAAGAGACAAGAACAAGAAATAAAGAAGCTGAAACAGAAAGATATGACCCAAGACGAAGACAGTCAGAAAGAAGAACTAGACGAAATACAGAAAAGACATGACAAAGAAATGAACGAGTTGAAAGAGAAACTTCTGACCGCAGAGCAGCAACAGCCCTGCTTCATCTCATGAGCGATTTGAATCATTCCTTTCTTTGCAGAGGAAGCCAACAAGCTCAAATCATTCAGCCTTTTCCAGACAGTTTAAACATCGCTGTACTGAAAGTCAAGTTAATGTTTCATCTACGGACTCATTTAGTGTTTCTTGATGTATTCTAAATTTACTTCTATACATTTCTTAGCAGTGAGTCACTTCTTATGAACCTTGTGTGCATCATTAAAGTCATCTTCCAGAACTTTAACAGGTTCTTTAAAAGATGTTTTCAAGTGTTACTTTCCATTTAGATTAGTCTTGAATAATGATACTTTCAGTGAATGTATTTAGTCTTCATAGTTCTTTAGATAACTGCTTCACTTTCCTGGTATAGGTTCACTGCAGGTTTTTTTCAGCGTCTTGTAACAATGTAAAGTAACAATAAAGCTTCAGGTTTACTAACATGGTTGTGCATAGTCAGTGTATTCCATGGTATACATGGTCTTCTCCCGGTTAGAGGAGAAGCAGCTGGACGTGAGTGACACTGCAAATTCCATCACCGTTCTTTTCTCCTCTGCTGTTATGTCCATAAAGGGTGCCTGCTCGCCCAGCTCCAGTTCTGGCACAACACTGACTCAGCTGAAAACTTCCTCTGCCGTAAAGCGTTACGTACTTCTCCCGACCCGGAGCCCAAAGTTACATAGTGTGAGAACAGACGTACGACTGACAGAGACGCCGTTCACCTGATCACAGGTCACCTGATCACAGGTCACAGGTCACCTGATCGCTAGCAAAATACTGTTCAAGTATATGTTCAAATACTTCAAAAAAAAAACTTACGTATGAAGTCAAACAGTGAATTTAGCCACCAACGAATCATTTAATGGTACAAAGCAAAAGGTGTAACCAACCATGTCCTTCTCTTCAGCTGCTCCATGGAAGATGGAAGCCTAAAATATCTAACTTAAACAAAGTATAGCAGCATAAAGGCTGAACAATGTAAGAAAATGAAGTGTCAAACATTTTAAGTTTGGGGTGTCTGAACATTACTAATTCATTTGTATGAAGACATCTGATAATATTGGTGCACTTTGAAAGAGCGTCGAGATGGATCTTGGGAAACTGGTTAAAACTGAAGGAGTATTTACGTCCTCTCTGCAGCTAAACGTCACGAGAAGGCGGGCCTTGTAGCCTTCGAGGTGAAATACTGGCTGAAAGACTCACTGCCAAGAGTGCAAAGAACTGAAAGATCAGTCACCCCTAAGACTTTTCACAGTAAACACTCAAACTGTGGAGGGCGTCTGGGTGAACGTGCCTCCCTAGTTAAACGCCATGGTTATTTGCTTTGAGGTGAAGTATTACTGAAACAGTTTAAAAACTGACATTTCTGCAAATGAAGACATGAGAAGCTGTAAACATCAAAAGTTGGCATTTTATTGAGAACACTCAGGAGAGCATTGATACAGTTCGAGAACGAACAAGTAGAAAAGCAGAACGTCAATGTGAAGTTTATTGCCTGAGACAGTTGAGGGGAACATGGGTAGAAAGATGTTCAGTGATAATACTGACATAATACAATACAGTTTGTGTTGACTAGTTTATCACCAGGCGGACTGAAAGCTGCGAGTTAGAGATGTTTGAGGTTCAGTAAGCTGCTGAAGATCTGCCGAGTCATTAAAACGTAAACGGGGGTCGCTTGATTCATCTTGTGTGCGGCATCTCGCATCTTTTAGTCTGTTCACACAAGATCAACCAGAGACAACTCTAGTTGGGATGGAACAGTTGTCAAGCAGATTACCTTCCCCGCTGGAGCAGAGGAGGAAGAGGACGCCGTGGAGCTTTCTAGAAGCACTTGCGGTGGACGATGGCTGGACCGGATTCATCATACTCCTGCTTGCTGATCCACATCTGCTGGAAGGTGGACAGGGAGGCCAGGATGGAGCCGCCAATCCAGACAGAGTACTTCCTCTCTGGGGGAGCAATGATCTGGAGGTGAAGGAGAAAACAGGTCAAGATGGGAAGCAGGGATGGTTAGGAAAAGCTTGATATATTCTGGAATGCTCATAAGATTTGATGGAGTCATGTTTGGAGGTTTGTCCACAAGGGGACAGTTGAACCCACAAAGACCAGGTAATGTTAGACCTGCAGGCAGACTGTACCATTTTCTGAAATAAACAAACCATACCTTGATTTTCATGGTGGGTGGGGCCAAGGCGGTGATCTCTTTCTGCATTCGGTCAGCGATGCCGGGGTACATGGTGGTGCCGCCGGACAGCACAGTGTTGGCATACAGGTCCTTACGGATGTCGACGTCACACTTCATGATGCTGTTGTAGGTAGTCTCATGGACGCCAGCAGACTCCATTCCTGAACACACAGATGGAACGAGGGGTTTAGTTTTCAGTTCAACAAAATCTGATGGCAGCGCTGAGGAATGCCCGACTCAGGCGAAGGTCTGAGTTCCTCACAAGAAACTTCAAGCTACAAACCAAGAGGTCAACTTTGTCAACTGTTTGATCCTGTTACAGTAAGCACAAGGAGGCAAAAGCAGAGAGAAGGTCGAAGAATTTAATAATTGTCTTTAGTACTCGTTACCCACCGATGAATGAAGGCTGGAAAAGGGTCTCAGCGCAGCGGAACCTCTCATTGCCGATGGTGATGACCTGTCCGTCAGGAAGCTCGTAGCTCTTCTCCAGGGAGGAGGAGGAAGCTGCCGTCTGCATCTCCTGGTCAAAGTCCAGAGCCACGTAGCAGAGCTTCTCCTTAATGTCACGCACGATCTCACGCTCGGCTGGAGTTCAAAGGTTCAGAGATTTGTGTTACAACATGGACAAAAAGTCAAACATTCAGAAAGCAGAACAAGCTGCAGACCTATACTTTGTTTTAGAAAAGAAGATTGTACCAGTGGTGGTGAAGCTGTAGCCTCTCTCTGTGAGGATCTTCATCAGGTAGTCGGTCAGATCTCTGCCAGCCAAGTCCAGACGGAGGATGGCGTGAGGCAGAGCATAACCCTCATAGATGGGTACAGTGTGGCTGACACCATCACCAGAGTCCATGACAATACCTGCCAGACAAACAGATCATCGTCCCGTCACTGTTCAACATTAAACCAGTTATTGAGGTGCAGTTCCTCTAAATGGTCACAAGGTGTTGCTCCAAGACAAGATAAGTGTTGAAGCAGGAAGTCTGCATCAGACATGAAGATGTTACAGCTGAGAGAGACGCGTGTTTGTATCAGAGTCTCACCTGTGGTACGACCGGAGGCGTACAGCGACAGGACGGCCTGGATGGCCACATACATGGCAGGACAGTTGAAGGTCTCGAACATGATCTGGATCAAAGAGAAGTACAAAAATCTTTAGGAAATACTTTGACCAAGAAATTAAAGATTTATTTGTACAGAAAGGTGAAACTAATGTGCAGCTTGTGTCTCAAACTCACCTGTGTCATCTTCTCCCTGTTGGCTTTGGGGTTGAGTGGAGCCTCGGTCAGCAGGACTGGATGCTCCTCAGGAGCAACACGGAGCTCGTTGTAGAAGGTGTGATGCCAAATCTGCAGGGACGGGACATCGTCAGTGGTGGAAGAACTTCATACATTTATGCACGTTATGGAAATAATTCATGCAGTTATAGATTAAAGTAGAAGACGACGATGAAGTTGAAATGATCTAAAAGTTTATTTAAAGTAAAGCAAAAATTAATCTACTGTTACTTCAAGTATTTAAAAATCATCTTTAAATTGCAAAAGGAAGATCTCGGTTCTGATGCAGCTTCTCATCTACAGTGAAGATGTAAAGTTGGAGTTCTGAATGTTCTCCATGTCGGTGAGATTAACATCGTTTAATCTGGTTAGAAATCTTAAGTTTGTATAAAAACATCCAACCAACCAGGAAAACTTGTTCAAGCTTCGTCTCATGGTCACACATAAATGTCTTTACCTTCTCCATGTCGTCCCAGTTGGTGACGATGCCGTGTTCGATGGGGTACTTCAGGGTCAGGATGCCTCTCTTGCTCTGGGCTTCATCTCCCACGTAGCTGTCCTTCTGTCCCATTCCCACCATCACACCCTGCACACAAAGCAGACAGTCACATGTTACACTGTGTTCGCTGTTAGACCGTCATAGTGATGAGACACACTGCCGTCCATGCTGGGGTCAGTACCTGGTGTCTGGGGCGACCCACGATGGACGGGAAGACGGCGCGGGGGGCGTCGTCTCCGGCGAAACCGGCCTTGCACATGCCAGAGCCATTATCAACAACGAGGGCAGCGATGTCGTCTTCCATTTCTGAGAAAGAAGCGGAGATGAATAAGAAACAACGTCTGGGTCGTTACAGTCATTAAACTTCACATTTGGAAATAAAGCCTCAGGCTTCATCTAAAGTCTGAATGAAACTCTTTGTGCTTGCCACACTTTTAAAATTTGTTCCCCTCCAATCAGCCCACGCTGGAATGACAGACGTTTGTCAGGCGTGGCAGCTTAAAGTCGTCCAACCTGCTGAACTTTCCGTCTTTGAGGGGTCGTCGCTCCAGGGCTTTCAAACAAGTTCAGGCAGAGGCACTGAGCCACTCCTGTTCAAACCCTACATGCTCCATACATGATGCAACATGCATTCAAGCTTTAGATCCAACTGCACCCTTCACCAATCACATCAGCTGCAGCATCCGCTCTGTACGTGGAAGAAATCGGGGGCTTGAAACAGGAAGTGACTGCTGCAGGAAGAAGCAGCCTTTCCCTCAGGACAGTCACTGAAACTCAAATCAACCACAAGGAGGCGAATTACAAGAGACCTGCTGTCAGTCATTCCTCAAAATTATGAATGACAGAGTATGTTCCACCATTCTGGAACATTTTACTCAACTTAAATCAGAAGAGTCTCCTTAGAGCTCAGCAGATGTTTCCTCTGCAGTTTGTTTCAGTCTACACTGTCATTAAACTCTTTTTTTAAGGTTTTCGTTGGAGGTCTGGAGTTCACATCCTCATACCTGCACTGATCTCTTCCCGGACATGCTGATCTCAGACCAGATACCTCTTGACAGAACTACGCCCAGTGTGAGCTGACAGCAGAGCAGAAGCGTTTTCAAAGTGTTGTTATGTGTTAATCATCTTCACAGGAGGACAGACCGATTCAATCAGATCATTCCTCCTCCTTTAAAAGAAGTCATCACCTGCCGTCACCTGTCAGTCTCACCTGAAGTCATTCAGCGTTGATGATGATGATGATGATCAATAAATAAACTCGATGATAAAACTTTAAAAGCCAGCTGAAGCTCGGCGCTGGGTCTTACCTGTGCAGGTGAGTCTCGGGTGTGTCTATCGGTGAAGTCTTGCGGGTGTTTCTCTGCCCCAGCTGTGCTCGGTGAATGCAGCATCACGAGCCAAACCCTCACCGGTTTTATTCTCGTTCGCGGGACAGCTGGCGTTGTCCATAAAAGGTAACGTTCTCTCAGCTCGGGCTCTCATTGGTCCAGGTGAGCAGGAGCCCGCAGGTTCTCTCACCTCGTGTCCTGATTGGCTAGAGGAAGCATCTGTCAAGGGGGAGGGGGCATGTGGGAAAAAAACTGTTTCCCCCCGAAAAAAAACCCCGAGGGTTCCTGCTGAAATCATGGACTTCACCAGAGAGCTGTGATTGGCCCGTCAGACCGGAAGGTGTGTGTGACGTCTCAGTGGAGGTGACAACAGGATTCCCATTGGTGGAGACGAGTTAATGCAAACTAATATATAAAGTAATAAAATGAGAATGATCTCTTTTATTTTGTTGAAGTTGATCACACAGGTCAGCGTCTCCAACACAAAGACCAGGACGAGTCTTTGTGAGTGTCTTTGGTCTTCACAGTGTTTCAGCTTCTGAGACCAACAGGGAAGAACTTTACAGTACAGAGATTTACAGACTTCATGATGGAAACACTGACCAGCAGTGAAGCGCTAACTGTGGTTAGCTCGGTCAGCCGTGTAGCTAACTGAACTGACTCAGCCCGAGATGCCAGGAGCCAAACCCGGCAAGAAAACCAGCTCGACAGGCTGCTGTGTTCACTGTTAGACTGGACACTGCTGGTTCAGAGGTTCTGTTGCTGTGTTCACTGTTAGACTGGACTCTGCTGGTTCAGAGGTTCTGTTGCTGTGTTCACTGTTAGACTGGACACTGCCGGTTCAGAGGTTCTGTTGCTGTGTTCACTGTTAGACTGGACACTGCCGGTTCAGAGGTTCTGTTACCGTGGTTACTGTTAGACTGGACACTGCCGGTTCAGAGTTTTGTTTGACCTGTTCTTCATTCTGCCACAGGTTACGTAATAGAGGCTTTGTGTCTTTGCACATTGTTAAAATGAAATGAGCTTCTTTATCTGATGTCAGAACAAAAGGCTGAGAACAGGAACTCTAGTGAATGTGTGAGGGTTTGTTTTGGAAGTAAATCCTGCAAATCAGGACCAACAAAATATTTAAAGTTGGTGTAGAAGTGCCAAAAATATCCAAATGTGTTATCCAGCAGGAATTTAAGGAGTTTTCTCGTCCTCAGTGTGAACATGGCCTCAGTTTTCAGTGTAAACAGACTAATGTTCTGCTTCCATACGTCTGATTAAAGAAATAAATCTAACAGAATGAAAAGAATACACAGCTGCTGTCACTGCAGCGGCACCAGCGTGCACTGATAACATGTGAAGGAGTGCACTAAGTCACACAGCACCAACTATTTCACTGATTCTGGTGAAACTGGATCAGATTTTATGGAGAAAATGTTTCCTGGTTTTCCCTCTGATGTCCTCCGGCTGCTCCGCCTCAACTCTCTGAGTTTATGATGGACAGTGAAGTAAACTGCTGACAGCTGGAGCTGCTGTTAGCTCATGTTAGCTCAGTCTGTTAGCTGCTGTTAGCTCATGTTAGCTCAGTCTGTTAGCTGCTGTTAGCTCATGTTAGCTCAGTCTGTTAGCTGCTGTTAGCTCATGTTAGCTCAGTCTGTTAGCTGCTGTTGGCTCATGTTAGCTCAGTCTGTTAGCTCATGTTAGCTCAGTCTGTTAGCTGCTGTTAGCTCATGTTAGCTCAGTCTGTTAGCTGGGCCGAGCTGGGCTGACTGCTGTTGGACTCGTCAGTAATATTGGCTGCTGCTGGTGACCTGGTTGATGTTTGGCTGTTGGTGACCTCAAAGTTGTCGACTTGCTAGTCTTTGATCAGACTAATGGAACACAGGTTCTGTTGGACCCCCTGTTGAAAGGACCGGGCTGCCTGCACAGGGTGAACAGTGAACCAACACCCCGCTGAGCTCTGATGTTTTAAAACATCCTGTGTTTCATCATTGAGTTGAAGTTTGATGACTTGTAAGACGAATCATTCCCGCTGAGTTTCATGGACTTGTTCAGACACTGTAGATTTCATTCCAGTGTTTCCACATGCACGCTGTCGGCTCTGTCCTGCAGGCTCCCCTCATGTGAAAATCCAGTTTTGAGAGTTTTTGGGGGCCACAGATCATTTTTGCCACAAGGCCCCCCAACAGGTTGAACTGGCCCTGATCTTTTCACTCCTGTGTCTCTTTATATTCTCACTGTTGCCTCACACGTTCTCTGTTTGCTGCATTTCTCATCAGTTAAATTCATTAAACTCTGTAAATATTCAACTCTATGTCCTGCAGAACGGTGATGCTTTGGACTGTGACACTGCAGCGAAACACACTCACCAAAAAGGGAACGTTGCTGCTTCACAATAGTTTTGCATTGCTATATATTGCAGAGGTGTTCCTATTATTGTGTCCACACCCTGAACCTGCGCAGACACGTCTGTCCGCTCAGTTACGGCCCCTCGAATGCTCTCTGTCACTGAACTATGGTGTTTCAAGATGGAAAAAAACTCAGACTCGGCCAAACATAACGCAGGATTTCGGGGTGTTACCTGAGTCTGCTTCTTTCAGATTTGAAGGGGCGGTCCTCGCCAGATGTGGCCACACCCCCTGCGTTATCAGACCCGTGTGTCCTTGTATGGACTTAACTGCAGCTGAAATTCCACCAAATGACACACCTGCTGCTGCAGAGGGAAGTGGAAGGAAGTTTGACTGAAGTCCTGCTGAACCTTACAGATTTTTGTTCTAACATTCACCTGAAGCTCGCAGGTACCTGGTGAAATGTGAGGCGTCGAGATGTCCCGAGCTGGGAGGGGATGTAAACGTAACGCGTGCAGTGTCTTTTAAAGTCAGACTGAAATAGAGCTCTCAGTCATTTTATCTGACTCACTTTGTAAGAGCAAGTGAACGTAACTGTTGATACTCGAGTATTTAAATACTCGAGTATTCTGGTGCTGCAGTTTTCCTTATATGGACTGAAGTGCAGCTGAAATTCCACCATGTGACACACCTGCCCTGACACAATGTTTACCTGGAGGATGCTCGTGCAATATTTAGATACTTGAGTATTTTTGTGTTGAACCTTTTATGCCACCATGTGTGACAGCTGTGGTTGTTCTAAATATGAAGGTCTGAACTCAAATAAAACATGTTGCACTCGTCAGAGATGATAAACTGCCCACAGACAGACAGGATGAAGTGATTCAAATATTTATTATATAATGTCTGCAATCAGAGAAGAAACTCCTTTTTTATTGCAGTATTTTTTAAACCACTGAGGATTCATGACGTCCAGACTCTTTAGTTCAAGAGATGAGAGATTTGGAGCCACAGAGAAGGTTCAGTGTTTAAACTAGCTGAAAATGTTTCTTCTCCTGATTATCTGATTGAAGCAGTTTTGGGTTTTGACAGGATCTGACTGTCACAGTTTGCCTCGGCATGCCGGTTTGGAGCCCTGACCTGTGATCAGCGCCCTGCAGTCAGCCACAGTCGACATTGTCCACATTCTCCGGCTGGTTCAGGCCTGTTCAGGGAGCCAGAGGAGTGTCGGTCTGCTGAACACACACTCACTCTGAGACTGATCAACATGCGACAACACAAAGACCAAAAAAGGTGAGAACGCCCGAGAAACTTCCCGGATGGGAATCCTCCGTCTGTGTCCTCTTCACGAATCACACTGCTTTTCCTCGACGTGCAGAGACTTGAAGCCTGCAGCGAGAGATAATCCATCATGTCTGCCTTCATCTTGGTCAGAGCTACAGGAGAGAGACTAAAGACTAAAGATTAAAGGCAGGTTTCGAGTCTCCACACGCTGATTTACATGTTAATGAGCTGAAACTAGTGGAAGGAAGAATTCATTGAGAAAACGTGTCGATCAGTCTCAGCGGCAGATTTAAGATTCACTCTTCACTTCAACTAAAATGAGTCAAACTGTGATACAAAATAAATTCTGTCGAGCTGCAAGATTTTTCAATGAATTAGCAGATGAATCAATAAATACAATAAAATCGTTTAAAAGAATCTCCTCAAGACCACTGTGACAGTCTCAGAGACTACGTCCAGGTTTTAGACAGTCTGCAGGGACGTCTCGGAGACTACATCCAGGTTTTAGACAGTCTGCGGGGACGTCTCGGAGACTACGTTCAGGTTTTAGACAGTCTGTAGGACGTCATAGAGACTACGTCCAGGTTTTAGACAGTCTGTAGGACGTCACAGAGACTACGTCCAGGTTTTAGACAGTCTGCGGGGACGTCTCGGAGACTACGTTCAGGTTTTAGACAGTCTGCGTGGACGTCACAGAGACTACATCCAGGTTTTAGACAGTCTGCGGGGACGTCACAGAGACTACGTCCAGGTTTTAGACAGTCTGCGGGGACGTCACAGAGACTACATCCAGGTTTTAGACAGTCTGCGGGGACGTCACGGAGACTACATCCAGGAGGTCGCTGCAGTCACAGTCAGACAAAGATAAATCTGTCAATATAATACAGATTTCCTTAAAACTGTATTTTACCTGATTGCATCTGTAAGATGAAGCGTCGGCTCACGTGTTTGTTTTGAAGATGATTTTATTCTGGTTGTCTCTGTGCCTCAGTAGCGCCCCCATCAGGTCCAAACCTTCCACACTGACTAAACTAAATCTATTGTAGACTGTGAGAAATCAAACATTTATGGACGTTCTATACTAAACTAAAATTACAGACTTTATCTGTAAATTAACGACTAAAATGTTCATTTATATAAAGTATATAAAGTTTTGTCATGAAGTAATAATCACAAATTACACTTATAATATAATATATTATTATTATTATTATTATATTTACACAGTACTTTTTACACACAAATGTAAAATGACGTCTCATTGTATGAATGTTTAACCCAAATATTGTGAAATGCCCAAAGGTGAAACAAAGTTATGACTACATGTTCATTTAATTTCTGATCTTTTGTGTCTCTAAATATTTAACTGGTTCTTGATACATAAACCTCAGGTGTGCCTTTATGTTGATGACTGTTCGTTATATGTGCAGCTTGTCTGATATCTAAAACTTCATCAAACTTCATCTGCTGACGAGGGATGACTCCTACGTGGAAAATATATGAATAATTTATAATTTATCAACTTTTTGTTCTCTCAGAAAACATGAGGTCGTCCTCTCACCTCGTATCAAACAAAAAGGGACCTCGTCCTCTTTTCACAGCTGACCTGAGCAAACGTGTTCATCAGAAAGTTAAATACATAAACAATTAATAAATCCAAATGACTAATCTCAGACTGTAAATCATCCAAATCATGAAGTAATTAAACTCCAACATGGATGAACATGTTTCATTGGGTAACTTCAGATGATGTTTGAACCTTCACTTTGTTCTAACAGATTTTGGTTTCTTCAGTTTATCTGAGTTCATGTTGTTCCACTGAAATATGAAAAACAATAACTCAGCTGCAGTTCCCAAAGTTTCCACAAGTCGTCACTATAGAGCTGTGTACTGTAAACAAGTGAGATCTGAGCAGAAGAAGAAAAACTTTATTAAAGTCATTAATCCTTTAAAACATGTCGGTGACAATAAACATGATGAACAACATTCTGACATTTATGTACAAAAACATTTTTTGTCTGATTTAATATGAATACGTCTGATTGGTTCAGAACGCCCTTTTCAAATCAAATCAAATCAGATTTTATTTGTACAGCCCAAAGTCACAAACACATTTCTCCTCAGAGGCTTCACAGTCTGTACAGGCAGTGACTCCCTCTGTCCTTAGACCCTCGGTTCCCCTTTAACAGGGAAAACATGTGGAAGAAAGCTCAGGAAGAGCCACAGAGGAGGGATCCCTCTGCCAGGACGGACAGACGTCACATGGATGTCACATGTACAGAACAATCAACACAAACATGTTGTACAGTTACAATGAATGATAGAATGATTACAGCAGCAGCTGTGATAGAGAGACACTGATGCACAGCAGCAGCAAATCATTAAGCAACTAAGCTGTAGTGGAGATGGTAGCAATAATGACAGTAATGCTGTATATTGTGGACGTCAGCAGCAGACCACAGCAGCAGCCACGATCCAGGAGAACCTGCTGGACGTATGAGCTCTTTCATTTGATACACAGTGTAGAAATAATACACACACACTCTTCAAGAAGTGTTAACTAGGATATAAACAGGTCTGTAGTCATGATTTAACACGACCACTGCTGCATGGCACGTTCACTTTTTCATGTGCAGCATCGTCTGTTAAACAAGATTATGAACATTTTAATGTGAAAATGATAACACTGACACTCAGGCATAAAATATCTTGATAGATCTTATCTAAGGTGCTCTCCATTGTTCTCCTTTACAACTTGACCCAAACGTGTTAACAGCTCTGAATGTTCAATGTTCCTCCGATTCAAGTGTCTGTATCTACATTTTTTGATCATGTCTCTTAATGGACGGTGTTCCATGTATTTTTCCATGAATCCTGGACTCTCCTCTCTGGGTGTTGATACCAGAATCAGTGAATGATCAAATGATCGATCACTGAAGCGTTGAAGGACTCTGCAGAGCTTCAGTTTGTGTTCCTCAGTGAAGTCTTCAGGCTGTAGAACCAGCAGGAACACATGAGGTCCAGGATCAGAGAGTCTCTCACAGGTTTTCACATGTTCTGTCAGTTTGTCTTCAGAGATGTCTGGATGCAGCAGATCTGGGGTGTTGATGAGAATCATTTCTTTCTCCTTCACCTGTCCTTTTTCTCTCTGACAGCAGTCTGGTTCTTCCTCATTGTTGAACTTCTTCTCTCCCAGTATGAAGTTCCCCACTGAACTCCTCTGAGACCAGCTGTTCCCCAGAAGAACAACCCTCAGCTCAGACACTGAAAACACAAAACACAGTCAGTGTAGAGATTAGACAGTCGTTGATCTTTAACCTGAAACTTTCAAACTCAGCAGTGAGCTAAAAATGATCTAATTCTACAAATTAACATTGACAATATTTGTTCTGTTTAACTTACTGTCAGGTGGCAGCCATTCAAGGCTGCTGCTGCGGGTGAGCACAGGACGTCTCCCTGTATGGAGACATAAAACGTGTTGATGGTGACTGATTGTTTCATTCCCATGTAATGTGTAATAAAGCTGCTCATTACAGTGATTGTTGGTGTTCACAACCAGCATGAACATTTTCACAGCCTTAATAAACTGATACAATTATTATCTGCTGAACCAACACCATTATACATGCATCTGGATCAGTGTGTGGGTTCATGTTTGGTTCAGACACCATCTACCAGGATATGACTACAGACAGACAGGCAGACAGACAGGCAGACAGACAGACAGACAGACAGGCAGGCAGACAGACAGACAGACAGACAGACAGACAGGCAGAGAGAGAGACAGGGAGAGACGGGCGGACGGACAGAGAGAGACAGACGGACGGACGGACAGACAGGCAGACAGAGAGACGGACGGACAGGCAGACAGACAGGCAGATAGAGAGAGAGACAGACGGACAGAGAGATATAGTGACAGACGGACAGGCAGAGAGAGACAGAAAGACAGAGAGACAGGCAGACAGACAGACAGACAGACAGACAGACAGGCAGGCAGACAGAGAGACGGACGGACAGACAGACAGGCAAACAGACAGAGACAGACAGAGAGACAGACAGGCAGGCAGACAAACAAAGGCAGACAGGCAGACAGACAGACAGACAGAGAGATAGAGAGAGAGAGTCACAGAGAGAGACATACAGACAGAGAGACAGACAGACAGGCAGACAGAGAGACAGACAGACAGACAGACAGGCAGACAGACAGACAGACAGACAGACAGACAGTGAGACAGGCAGGCAGACAGACAGAGAGACAGACAGACAGACAGACAGACAGAGAGACAGGCAGGCAGACAGAGAGAGAGAGACAGACAGACAGACAGACAGACAGACAGACAGACAGACAGGCAGGCAGACAGGCAGGCAGACAGGCAGACAGACAGACAGGCAGAGAGACAGACAGAGAGAGAGACAGGCAGGCAGACAGACAGACAGAGAGAGAGACAGGCAGACAGACAGAAGGGCAGAGAGACAGACAGCCAGACAGAGAGAGAGACAGGCAGACAGAGAGACAGACAGACAGGCAGACAGACAGGCAGAGAGAGAGACAGACAGACAGAGAGAGAGACAGTCAGACAGAGGAGAGAGACAGGCAGGCAGACAGACAGGCAGACAGAGAGACAGGCAGACAGATAGACAGACAGGCAGAGAGAGAGAGACAGACAGATAGAGAGACATACAGGCAGGCAGGCAGACAGACAGAGAGACAGACAGATAGACAGAGAGACAGACAGGCA
>CM024801.1:25462628-25502827 GCA_014281875.1 Nibea albiflora
AACACTGAAATTCTAGATGTTAATATAGACCACAACATTTCTCACTCTGTTCACTTGGACTTACCGAGACGACGACGCCTGGCCTGAAGACTCAGCGGCCCTGTATGGAGACATAAAATGTGTTGATGGTGACTGATTGTTTCATTCCCATGTAATGTGTAATAAAGCTGCTCATTACAGTGATTGTTGGTGTTCACAACCAGCATGAACATTTTCACAGCCTTAATAAACTGATACAATTATTATCTGCTGAACCAACACCATTATACATGCATCTGGATCAGTGTGTGGGTTCATGTTTGGTTCAGACACCATCTACCAGGATATGACTACAGACAGACAGGCAGACAGACAGGCAGACAGACAGGCAGGCAGGCAGGCAGACAGACAGGCAGAGAGACAGACAAGCTGACAGACTTTGAAGGAGAACAGGGAGACTTTCACTGCACTCGCCAACAGCGAGGGCCTCGCTCCTCCTCCAGTTCACCCTCGAAGCCGACACAACAGAAAACTTCTCGATGACAGAGTTTAAAACGCACACATCCTGTTGATCCCTGACTAAAACAACGACATCATCAGCATAAGCAGATAAAACCACACTGATGTTAAGACCAGGTAAAAACAGGCCTTGAACACATGATCTGATCCCCGACAGTGCACAGCCCTGCCAGACGCCTCTATGCACTCTAATAGGAGCACACAAGCCACCATTAAACTTCGGCACACTCTCAATGTCACTGTACAACACCTTGATCTTGGCTATGAGACCAGCGCTGAACCCAAACCTCCCCATGACCTCCCAGAGAAAGCTGTGTTCTGTGCGCCCATGCATGTTCTGCAGTCCTGTGGAGTCAGCTGTGTCGAGTTAGCCTCTGCGGACATCTGAGGAAGTCCACCACAGACCTTCTCCATCAGTTCTTCATTCTCTTTAAATTCATGTTTGAACAAAGAGGCATAGAACTCTTCAGCTCTCTTCCTAATCAGGCCTGGCTCTGTCAGCTCCTGCCCTGTCTCAGAGAGCAGAGAGTGGATCTGTCTCCTCTGCCCTTGTCTCTTCTTTAAACCAAAGAAGAAGCTTGATGGAGCATCCATCTCCTTGATGTTCTGGGCCTGGGACCGTACCAGTGCACCCTGTAGTTTAGTGTCCAGCAGGCAGGCTAATGCCATCTTTTTAGTCTTGAGGATTTCAATACATCCTCTATTTCCTGTGGACTCACTTCCACACTCGAAATCCACAATATGAGTCTCCAGATCTCTGATAGATCTGACATTGAGTGTGTGCTACTGACATAAAAGTTTAATTTGAACAGAGTTAAAATGCCAATAGGTGCTTTGGGGTCAAATATTTCTGATAAGAACGCTACATAACATAAAACCAAAGAATGATCAGTAAAACCAACCAGTAAAATCTCACTCATTTTAACAGTCTGTCCTTAAAAACATAAAAACGATCGAGTCTGGCCAAGGAGTTTCTGTTTTCCCTGATGTGGGACCATGTGTCCTGTCTGCAGCCTGTGTGCATCCTTCTCCACGCGTCCACCAGGCCATGGGAGGAGACCAGCTGCCTCAAAGCATGCTGGGATACTGGGTGTGGCTCTGCATGGTTATGATCTAGAATCTCATTATCAGTACAGTTAAAATCCCTACCCACAAATAAATATTCCTCCGAGCTACAGCTGTCTGAAATATCATTCATATTCTCAGAGAAGTGTTTCCTCTCTGACCGCTGTTTGGAGCATAGATGTTGATAAAAACATTAAAATGTTCAAAACCAGCCTTAACTAAAAGGCTGAGTGTGAGACAGGTCACTGCTGTGACGCATATGGACTTTTGAAGGGAACATAATAAAGACACACACATAGATATGCAGAATGCACAAACACACAGACACGCAGGTCACACAGCTAGGACAGTATTGAATGTTTCTCTGCCAGCAGATAACATTTAGCCAGTCTGTTTTCAGGTCGGCCTGACCAAGATTAGGGAGTCGGGCACACACACACACACACACACACACACACACACACACACACACACACACACACACACACCATGCAGGCTCATGGGAAACACGTGGACAAGATAGACAACGTTCATGTGACGCTCAGAACACGGACATATGATTGTAAGAAAGTACAGGACGGATGGGTCCAGATCTGGTGATTTGACTATATAACAGTGATGTAAGAGTGAGGCAGGAGCGGTTCTAAAAGGTTGTAAAGATGTAAAGTAAAGTTACGTTCGTCTCCGTGTTGTTATTTCATTACGTGTTGGAAGTTTTCTCCACAACACCTGCCAGCCGTCCGGCCTTGCCACCGACCCACAGTCAAAGCACTTCTCCTCTTACTGTGCCGTTTCAGAGGAGCAGACCTCCACCCAGCCTCACAGGCCTCCATCCCTTCAGCCTCAGCTGCTTCACACTGTTCACCAGCGACCTCCAATTCCTCGCTCACCTCACCTACAGCCTCACCTGCCTCTTCCAGCACACCTGGTTGAACTACCTCCTCCAGATCACCTGCTAATTTATTCCCTTTACCTACTTCACCAACAACCTCACCTGCCTCTCGCCCCTCACCTGTTTCACCCCCATCCTTCACCAATTCACCTACTACTTCACCTGCAGTATGACCTGTCACCTCAGCTATTTCACCTCCTCCCTCTCACCATTCTCCTCAGTGCTCCCTCCAGCCTGGCTCTGCAACTCCTAAACTGGTTGTTTCTCTGTATCTCCTGCATCTCTGCGCCCCTCGGCCGGTGACGCACGCTGCGCCGCCAGAACGGGTTGGCTGCCGGCAGCGGCAGTGCCCCCGCAGAAGGGGCACCGCGGTTAGGACAGGCTGCGATCAAATGTCCCTCCCCGCCACATCCAAAACACTTTACAGTGGATGACGTCGCAAAAAGTATGTATTCAAAATCACCCACGCGGACACGGAAGCAGAACTCAAAGTCTTCATCTTTGTTGTTGAGCAGCATGAAGAGCTGCCTGCGGTGAGACGCCGCGTGTCTCAGCAGGGGGGGACTCGCAGCCCGATAACACCTTCTTACCCTGTTTGAAATCACCAGCTACAAAACACTGAAATTCTAGATGTTAATATAGACCACAACATTTCTCACTCTGTTCCTGTTCTTTCTTTCTCTCCTCACGTTCTTTCTTGAGGTTTTCTTTCAGTTCTTTAAGTTCTTCTCTCTGTTCTTCCATTCTTCTTTTCATTTCTTCCATTTCTTCCTCATGTTTTCTTTGCAGTTCCTCTCTCTCTCTCTTCATCTCTTCTTCCTTCTCTTTCAGGATTCTCTCCATCTCTTTCTGTATTGCTGCTCTGTCAGTCTGAGCTGACTCTGTGGAGACAGAAAATGCAGATAAACACAAATGGTTAAACACGCCTGCGTGCACAGTGCTCAGGTCATCAACACAGTGTGAATTTACAATAATGATGGTGACAGTGAGAGCACACAGTGTAACCAGACTAATAAAGTTTTACCAGCTGGAGTAGATGCTCCTCCCCCCATGATGTCACTGTGGAGACGGACTGTTTAAAACCTGCAGAGAGAACATCAGGACATGTTGATGTTAACAGCAGCTAGCTACAGCTCAGCATCAGGAAAACAAAGGACAGCCCAGCTCAGTCATCGTAGGCTGGGAGGGGGTGGAGACAGTCACACATCAAAGTTCTTTGCAGTGAAACTCAACAATGAACTGGACTCAACACTGAGTCCTCCACAGGAGACAGAGCAGTTTGTCCTGAGGAGCTCAGGTCCTTCAACATGTGTGACTGAGACTCTGACTGCACATCACTCAGTCACACTCAGTGGAACTACTGCTCAACACTTTGTTCAAATTAGTCCAACCAAGCCGGGTTATTTCTCCACACACTGTCTGTCTTATTGTTTCTTTAACACAGGTCATCAGGACTGTGTCCGTGTCTGTGGTGGAAGTTACTGTTAGCTTTCCAGCTCCTCCTGTCATGATGTCTGACATGGACTCTGCATGTTAGTTAGTATTATTAGTTATCAGGGATTCGTCTGCCTGAACTCGACCAGGCTTGGCACAGAGGACGCAGGAGTGGATTCAGTTCAACGTCGTCCTTTTATTTGACTTCTTGTTGAATAATCAGCAGGTTGAAAACCAAAAACGTCTCTGTACCTCACTGACTCAAAATCCACACCCAGGTGTTCACCCAACGTTCATCACACTGGGCCCTGTCCTGCCCTCTGCCACACTCCGTCCGCCACATCCCCACAGTGAAAAATAAACAGCACATAATGCAGAACCCAACAATGTTTCAGCTTCAGCAGACAGTAAATCATCAGACAGTAAATCATCAGTCAGTAAATCATCAGTCAGTAAATCATCAGTCAGTAAATCTTCAGTCAGTAAATCATCAGTCAGTAAATCTTCAGTCAGTAAATCATCAGTCAGTAAATCATCAGTCAGTAAATCATCAGTCAGTAAATCTTCAGTCAGTAAATCATCAGTCAGTAAATCTTCAGTCAGTAAATCATCAGTCAGTAAATCTTCAGTCAGTAAATCATCAGTCAGTAAATCTTCATGTCAGAGAGATTTAAAAACATCTCAGGAACTCTCTGTTCACATGAAAACACACTGAATCCTCCGTTTGCTCTCAGACTGTCTCCTCTAACATGGTCTGTTAACTGGGCGGGTCAGAACCGACATACTGCAGCACCGACACTGTTCACTGTGCTGACCATCAACAACACTGATAGAAAACTTTGACTTTAATGTCTGCTCGTCTGTTTTTTGAGTTTTACTCACCCTCTGAATTTCTTCATGCGTCACAGTCAAAAACGAAAGTAAAGTAATCAGAGGAAGGAGTCACGTGACACACAGGGCTCGCCCCAGACTGACACTGAGCTTCATGTTAGGGCGCCACCTGCTGGACAAACACTGTCCACACACAAGAGGTGAGTGAAGCATGGAGGCTGTGGTCATACAGGGGGTGGACACAATAACAGGAACACAGAGTCTCTCTGATGGAACAGTTTGCATCATGTTTGAGTGAATGTTTTCATTTGGTGACTCCGCTCACTGCACAGACCTCCTGTCATCTTTGCTGACAGCTGTCCTGTGTTTGGACCTTCATGAGCGCTCATGATGAGTTCGACTTTACCTCTGATCAACACTCAACACTTTGTTCAAATTAGTCCAACCAAGCCGGGTTATTTCTCCACACACTGTCTGTCTTATTGTTTCTTTAACACAGGTCGTCAGGACTGTGTCCGTGTCTGTGGTGGAAGTTACTGTTAGCTTTCCAGCTCCTCCTGTCATGATGTCTGACATGGACTCTGCATGTTAGTTAGTATTATTAGTTATCAGGGATTCGTCTGCCTGAACTCGACCAGGCTTGGCACAGAGGACGCAGGAGTGGATTCAGTTCAACGTCGTCCTTTTATTTGACTTCTTGTTGAATAATCAGCAGGTTGAAAACCAAAAACGTCTCTGTACCTCACTGACTCAAAATCCACACCCAGGTGTTCACCCAACGTTCATCACACTGGGCCCTGTCCTGCCCTCTGCCACACTCCGTCCGCCACATCCCCACAGTGAAAAATAAACAGCACATAATGCAGAACCCAACAATGTTTCAGCTTCAGCAGACAGTAAATCATCAGTCAGTAAATCATCAGTCAGTAAATCATCAGTCAGTAAATCATCAGTCAGTAAATCATCAGTCAGTAAATCATCAGTCAGTAAATCATCAGACAGTAAATCATCAGTCAGTAAATCATCAGTCAGTAAATCATCAGTCAGTAAATCATCAGTCAGTAAATCATCAGACAGTAAATCTTCATGTCAGAGAGATTTAAAAACATCTCAGGAACTCTCTGTTCACATGAAAACACACTGAATCCTCCGTTTGCTCTCAGACTGTCTCCTCTAACATGGTCTGTTAACTGGGCGGGTCAGAACCGACATACTGCAGCACCGACACTGTTCACTGTGCTGACCATCAACAACACTGATAGAAAACTTTGACTTTAATGTCTGCTCGTCTGTTTTTTGAGTTTTACTCACCCTCTGAATTTCTTCATGCGTCACAGTCAAAAACGAAAGTAAAGTAATCAGAGGAAGGAGTCACGTGACACACAGGGCTCGTCCCAGACTGACACTGAGCTTCATGTTAGGGCGCCACCTGCTGGACAAACACTGTCCACACACAAGAGGTGAGTGAAGCATGGAGGCTGTGGTCATACAGGGGGTGGACACAATAACAGGAACACAGAGTCTCTCTGATGGAACAGTTTGCATCATGTTTGAGTGAATGTTTTCATTTGGTGACTCCGCTCACTGCACAGACCTCCGGTCACCTTTGCTGACAGCTGTCCTGTGTTTGGACCTTCATGAGCGCTCATGATGAGTTCGACTTTACCTCTGATCACATCACATCCTGTCACTGTCTCAGACTGATCCAGGAGCAGTTCACACAGCAGCTCTCTGACCTCGTGTTGCTTTAACCTCTTCAGACACAAACTGCTGCAGACATGTAGCTCTGTGTAGCTTCATGACTCTGATTCACAGAACAACAGGAAGGAAGCAGACTGCTGACTGGACAGGTTTGTTTAATGCTGAATATTTGAAAACAGGATGAAACATGGAAACATTTCATTTCACTGACAATCATCATGTTCTTTCTCACAGTCAGAAGAAAACAAAGATGGTCTGTAATGAACAAGCAGAGCTTCCAGCTGCTGAAGTCTTTCTTTGCTAAGCTGCTGTCTGTTTGCACACAAAGAAGAACAAAAGAAAAGAATCAAGATCACTTTTTAATAATCAACTTATTCAGATGAAAAGAAACATTTGAACTTAAAGATTCAACGTGAGAAGATTTAACAAATATTTCGTTTTCCGTCCGTCGCAGCAGGTTGGAAACTTCTTTCAGCTTTGACGATATATACAAAAGAAACAAGAGGTACTTATAATCTATACAGACACTGATGTGACTGGACAAGAGCCAAAGGGTTTATATATAACTACATGTATAACTTACATTAACGTTACATTAACGTTACATTAATGTTCGTCGTCTCTTCTTCTTTTGAAGCGCTGTGCTGTCACCATGACGACGGACTAACGTAAAGTAACCCAGTCATGTAGCAGCTGCTGAGCTCATGTGTGTTGCTTGGTCTGAGCGCCCTCTGCTGTGTTTGTGTATGCATAAATCAGAAAGACATAACACAACAAAGACAGTAAAAACAGGAGCACAAACACAGAACATGACCACTTCCTCCTCTTGCGGTTGTACTCTTCTTGGAGCTTTCTGAAGCTCGTCTTCTCCTCCTCCAGGCTCTGTTTGTCCTCCTGACGTATTCGTTCCCACATGTCCTTTCTTTCTTTATCCCAGGCGTCTCGATCTCTCTTCATCTCTTTTCTATACAGCTCCAGTTTCCTCTCAGTGTTTTCTCTCTGCTCTCTTTCTGACTGAACGATTTTCTCTGAAGCGTCCAGTTTTCGTTTCCATTCCTGTCGCTGACTTTCTTCTTGTCTTTTCCGTCTCCTTTCTTCTTCTTCTCGTTCTTTCTTTCTCTCCCGACGCTCCTTCTGGATGCATTCGTCTTTTTCCTGCAGCTGTTTTGCTCTCTGTTTTCTCTCCTGTTCAATTTCTTCACGCTGTGCATTGTTTTTCTTCTTCAGTGTTTTCACCTCTTCCTCATGTTTCTCGTCCTTTCTCTTCATCTCTTCTTCCTTCTCTTTTAAAACCCTCTCCACTCGTAGCTCTGACGTGTCGCCCACCATCTCAGCGTCGTAGCAGCCACCGTTTTCTCTCACCACGGTCTCGATCTTGGCCAGCAGCTCACTGACTTGTGTGCGGTTAGTGTAATCTTTGTTATTGAAGACCTGGTATCTCCCTCCACTGTCGCTGATCAGCTGTTTGAAACCATCACAGTCTTCAATGTAACTCTCAAACGTCTGATCTTCCAGGTCGTCTCCTCTGGTGAAGATAACAATGACGTAATCTTCAGACTTCTTGCCAAAGTATTTCTTGATCACTTCCACAGAGTCTTTTTCCTCTTGGGCAAAGTTTCCAATCTGCAGCACCAGTAAGAACACGTGAGGTCCAGGAGACAGCATGCTGAAGCATTTTTGAATCTCTTGTTGAATTTCCCCATCAGACAGAGTTTTATCAAACAATGCCGGCATGTTGACCACAGCGACGGTCCGTCCATCAATCTCTCCTGATGCTTGCTCGCAGGACTTGATCGCTGGCTTCGGGGCGATTCTGGGTCTGAAATGTTTTCTGCCTAAAACTGTGTTTCCAGTTGAACTCTTCCCACTGCCAGTCTTCCCGATCAGCACCATCCTGAGACACTCTCTGTCCTGACTCTCACTTCTCTGTTTAACATCCTGCAGCTCAGCTTCAAGTCTGGAAACCTTTTCCATCTGAGCCTTGGTGAACATGTCCTTTGTGAAGCTTCTGGATCCTTCAGCTCTCGTCTTTTCCACCATGTCCAACAGCTCTGGGATCTGCTGCTTGTCCTTGATGTTCAGAACAACATATCTTCCTCCACAGCTCTGACGGAGCTCCTGGATGTAATTATTTTTGTTAATAAACTTAACAACAGCTGGAGCTGTAGGATCTGACTCCACAATGAACAGAATCATGGTGAAGTCATCGACTCGAGAGCTGAATGTGTTCTGGATGGTCTCTAACTCTCCCTTGTCTTCATCAGTGAGGGGACCCACAGGTAGGACCAGGATGAAGGCATGGACCCCCTCAGGATCACAGAGGGAGGTACACCTGAGTGATTCCTCCATCACTGCCTCCTGAGGTTTTCCATACAAGGCAGGCAGCTCCACCAGGGAAAGCCAACGTCCACACACCTGTCCCTGATGTTTAACACACTCTGATGAGTTGGAGGCTGAAGGAAACTCTGTCTGACCTAAAATGGCCTTGGCTGCTGAAGTCTTCCCTGCTCCTCTCCTCCCACACAGAACCAGGTTTAAAGCTGCTTTCATGGGTTCACACTTCTTTGTCATGAATAAACCTGCATCGTCCTCAAACACATCACAGCTGACGTGCTCTCCATTGTTCTCCTTTGCAGTTTGACCCAAACGTGTTAACAGCTCTGAATGTTCAAAGTTCCTCTGATTCAAGTGTCTGTATCTACACATTCTGATCATGTCATTCA
This sequence comes from Nibea albiflora, assembly GCA_014281875.1. Classification (NCBI taxonomy): domain Eukaryota; kingdom Metazoa; phylum Chordata; class Actinopteri; family Sciaenidae; genus Nibea; species Nibea albiflora. The sequence continues at coordinate 25,471,773 of CM024801.1, forward strand.
GGGGTGGATGTTCCATATAACTTTCTATGAAAGCTGGACTCTCCTCTCTGGGTGTTGATACCAGAATCAGTGAATGATCAAATGATCGATCACTGAAGAGTTGAAGGACTGTGCAGAGCTTCAGTTTGTGTTCCTCAGTGAAGTCTTCAGGCTGTAGAACCAGCAGGAACACATGAGGTCCAGGATCAGAGAGTCTCTCACAGGTTTCCACATGTTCTGTCAGTTTGTCTTCAGAGATGTCTGGATGCAGCAGATCTGGGGTGTTGATGAGAATCATTTCTTTCTCCTTCACCTGTCCTCTTTCTCTCTGACAGCAGTCTGGTTCTTCCTCAGTGTTGAACTTCTTCTTCTCTCCCAGTATGAAGTTCCCCACTGAACTCCTCTGAGACCAGCTGTTCCCCAGAAGAACAACCCTCAGCTCAGACACTGCAAACACAAAACACTGGGTTAGAAAGAAACTAGCACTGAACTTGACCTGATACTAAGACTAACAACTTCATGAGGATGAAACATGCCTCCATCGGGCAGTGCACAGTTTCATTTCTCTCATTTGTCAGTCGCTGTCTCGCACATCTCCGTCACTACACTCAGGAGATATTTACACATATGGTCACTTTCTAGATTTCTGGGTTGACAGACCACTTCACTTCTTTTTATTTTGTAAAGGGTCCAAACTTCTGAGCCAACTAAATTAATTAGGTGTGTTCCACTGCTTGCAAAGACGGTGTGTCTTCTTCTACATTTCAAACTGATTGTGATTTATAAAGGGAAACCTGGACGTTATAAATCTGAATATTTTTGTGTGTAAGCACGTTTCACGTGAATTCTGTACATATGAACGAGTCCCCTGGTCATGATCCAGCTGGGAATGTGTTTTATAGGTTCTAGTCCACATGAGAAGAACGCGTCACAAAACTCACTGGTAGGTGGAAGAAACTGATAGCTGCTGCTGTGGCTCAGAGGCCTTCCTTTGTCTCCTGTAAGAAAAGAGAAAAATAACATCTCAGAAAATCAAACCTCAGTCAGCTTAATATTTCAGATCCCAGACTGAAGAAATATGACACACAAATGTTCTTTGTTCAAAGACTTACAAAGACCTGAGTACTGTGGATGGTGTCAAATAGTCCATGAACACCAAACACATGTATGTATGTATAAAATAATTATTGATATTTATATTATGTTCAATTCAAAGACAGAGCATGTGTCGTCATAAAACCACCACCTGAGAGAAGCATTAACTCTGACTGACACCGACAGGAATACCTGAGTGTATTTATATAAAACTACTCTAGTAATACTTTAAGCATTTTCTTGTACTAGTTAAATATTTGAAGTAAAGTAATGTAACTCTGAAGTCTTCGCTCTTCATCACACTGTGTGGCGAGCTTCAACTGAACACACGGCTAGCTGAGCAGCAGCCATTTCAGCTAAGCTACCTCACTGAAGCTAACCTTCGTGATGAAACTACAGCACCCAGCGTCCTTCATGTTAATCGTCCGCACGCTCACTGCATTGCACATGAGCGCACACAAAGTGGAGGCGTCTTTCTCTCCTCTGCTCCGTGTGTGTGGACGGCTAAACATGGCTGCTCTGCTAAACCGGTGAGAAGCTACCATCCAGTAAGTCATTCATCTCATTTAGAATATAATAACTCTGCCATGTTAAACTTGTAACACTGTGAAGACTGTAGTTCACTGAAGACTAAAGTTAGCTAGCTCACTGCTAGTTAGCTACAGCTAAGAGCTAGCTCCCGCCTAATTTTAGCTTTAGCTAAGAGCTAGCTCCCGCCTAGCTTTAGCTTTAGCTAAGAGCTAGCTCCCGCCTAATTTTAGCTTTAGCAAAGAGCTAGCTCCCGCCTAGCTTTAGCGTTAGCTAAGAGCTAGCTCCCAGCTGGCTAGGCCCACCAGGCAGCTAATTCCTGCCTGTTTCATTAAACTCCTTCAGTTGTGTGTCCAATATCCAAACTGACTGTAAGATAATCACATATATAATCACATATAATATCATAATGTCAGACATTTTGTCAGGGACGAACATTATCATGAAGCTAGAGGTTGCTAACAGTGCTCAAATGTAACTAAGTCCATTCACTCAAGTACAGTCTCTTTTATTTTAAATATTTATAATATATGATAATATTAACTATTGAAGTATTTATATTTTGATTGTTTTAATTTGATGATAAATATTTTATCACATTGTGTCATTTTCTGGGCCTCATAGACATCCTCAGATGACTTGTTTTGTCCGACCAGCAGCGTAAAGCCTCTAAAATATTGAATATAAGATGATATTAAATGATACAAATGTCTGTTCTGTAGGAAGCAGATGTGGAAAGGCTGTGCACACGTCTACCCTCGAGTACAGTGAGGCATCAAACATCTGCTGTCTGTGGAGCCGACTGCTGCTCAGCTAAAGGTAAGAGCTAGCCAGCAGCTAGCTTCAGCCTTCGCTTGTTGCGTTAGCTTATTCATGAGTATGAAGTAATATCTGAATAAATCATTTTAATAAAGGCACACGTACAAACACAGCAGGGATAAATCTGTCTGACTGCTGTGAAATGTAACTAAGTACATTTACTCAAGTACAAATTTACAAATACTTGTTTCCTCTTTTACTCGAATATTTCTGTTCTAAGTAACTTTATACTTCTCGTACACTACATCACAGAGGCAAACTATTGTACTCCACTACATAGAGCATTAGTTACTAGTAACTTTTTAGATTACAGGTGTTCCTGTGTGTGTATCTGCAGATGTGTTGATGTTGAATGTTTGTGCTGATCTGAAGGATGAAATGTTCCTTCATGTGTCCTGACGTTTTATACTACACACACGTTGCTCATATAGACCATGATGCATTGCTGTAGGTTAAACCAGCAAACAGTATATAAAGGTAAGTTAAATGAGCTCAGCCTTCAACATCTACAGCAGCAACATGGAACATTAATGCAGGAATATGAATCTAAAAACATCAGGTATGATAAAAACATTTCGCTGTACTATCAGTACAAACAGAGCAGGACAGGTTTTTGGAGCATGATACTAATCAGCTGCAGCAAAGTTTGATGTTACAACTGCTCAGTCTGGATTCTGGCAACAACTTTTTCACCTTCGGATGATCAAAAAGACGCAAAAGAAATGAATTCATTTACTGCATGTCATCATAAACTTCATGTAAAGGTAAGATTAACATTACATTATGTTACTAGACAGACAGACAGACAGACAGACAGACAGACAGAAGATAGACAGAAGATAGACAGAAGATAGATAGATAGATAGATAGATAGATAGATAGATAGATAGATAGATAGATAGATAGATAGATAGATAGATAGATAGATAGATAGATAGATAGATAGATGCACATCCACATGCTTGCTCATGGTAGAGTTGTTGGCTCTCTGTAAATAATATTATAAAGACCTGCTCTGTATGGAAACTGTCATGAGATAACTTTTGTTATGATTTGGAGTTAAATCAATAAAACTGAATTGAATTAAACAAATTTTTAGACATATTTTAAGATACTGTTTGTTAGATACCATAGATACAGTTAGATAGATACTGCTCACCTTTGGATGATCAATAAAGACTTATTATATCTGATCTTTAAAAATGCTGGACCCAAAGAAATGAACAGATTTACTGCACGTCATCAGGAAATTCATATAAAGGTAAGATTAACATTATATTTAAGTCAAATATGACCTCAGTTACAAACTGATGATGTGAGACAGACAGTGTTGGATAGAAAATGTCAGACAGATACTGTTAGATTGATACTGTTACATAGAAAATGTTGATGATGCTGATACTGTTAGATATTGTTAGAAAATGTTAGATAATATTAGACAGCGTTAGATAGATAATGTCAGTTACTGTTAGATCATATTAGATAGATATTGTAATATTAGATACATTGTAAGATACTGTTCGGTAGGTACTGCAGATAATGTTAGATAGACACTCCTAAATATTGTTAGATGAGATACTGATCGATAAATATGGTTGGATACTTTCAAATAGATTCTGTAGATATTGTTAGACACTGTCAGCAGATATTGTTAGATAATGATATACTTACATACAGTATGTACCAGAGATACAATTAGATAGATACTGTGACACACTTTCAGATACATACTGTTAGATAATTCAGTTTTTATCATGACAAAGTTATCTCATGACACAAGTCTAGACTGTACTCTTTAATATATTATTTACAGAGGCCATCAGTTCCACCATGAGCAAGCACTGGGCGACGGTGGTGATGAAAAACTTCCTTTAACAGGCAGAAACCTCGAGCAGACCCAGGCTCATTGGTGGTCATCTGCTGCGACCGGTGAGAATGTCATATAGACACTGATACTACTAATACTACTATTGTTTGTGTGTATTAGTATTTCAGTTGAGTTATAAAAGCATCATATCAACCACAATAGTGACATGACCAGCTTTGAGTACTGTGATGTCGAGTTTTGTAAATCCAGTATTACAAACATGAACTTGTCTATTACCAAATCAGAAAGCACCGTCTGAAAACAGCCAGTTCCAGTAAAGACAGCAGCCTGCTGTCAGTGTGTCTACAGCTGTGTCTCCATCTGGTGGTACAGATTTGGCCTTACCACTAAGGGATGAGTGTGAATGTTCTCTCACCTCAGAGAGAAACACTGGATCCAGATCATTTGAATTAAACGTATCTGAGGTTATCAATACTTTGTGTACTGTAAGTCAGACTGCACTCACCACATGCTGCAGCAGCTGCCATCCTGTCACTGCACTGGAAACAGAACAGGAGTCCAACAGATCAACTAGAGTAAAACAGAACAAAATGTCCTCATTCAAAGACTCTGTCTCTAGACTTTGAACTTCACGCTCCGATAACAGTTGCTGCAGGTGTTACTTCGTCAGTCCTCTCTGAGTTTCAGCTGCACGTTTACAGCAGAAGCTATCCAGACAAAGTCACGTTAGTTTGTTAATGTCCAAGTCTACATTTTATTCTAAACAAGCATAATTAACATCTCAACGTAAAACTGTGAGCTTACGTCTAGAGATCATTTAGACAGAGAAACACCATTATTTTACATTTAGACCACCAGAAATGAACAATCAAAGAATATAGTTATTAATCAGAGCAGTCACATTACAGGAGCAGTAGCAGTTAAACTAGAAGTTCATGTTTAATTTTGTACAAGTATACAAACCTGAATACAAGTATACAAACCTGAATACAAGTATACAAACCTGAATACAAGTATGTGACGAATGAAAAGTTTTATTTGTATGCAGTTTGTGAATGTAATATCTCTCGAGCTGCAGGCCTGTTAGCCGCCCACCAGTCACCGTCACACCTGACCAGCATTACTTTGTACACTCGATATAATATAATGTAATATAATATAATATAATATAATATAATATAATATAATATAATATAATATCATAAGTCTGTCGATTAAACATTTCTAGTAACATACACTGAATTCATTCATCTATTAGTATTTCATTTGAAGGGGTTTACTCACCTGCTAATTCTTTGCTGCGCCATCAGGAGACGGAGAAAGTGAAAGTAAACACATTCATCAAAAAGTTTCTTCAAATATTCAGATGTTTTTCAAAATACTCAAAGGTGTGAATATAGAGGAAACCATTTTTCCACTGTCAAACAAAACAAAGTTTAGAACTCTTGAAAACTCTTATTTACATTTTATACTAGAACTACAACTACCACTGCGCTCCTTTTTTTCTTTTAACTTTACCTTTATTGACACAGGTTAGTTTAACAGTCTTCACTAACTGATGTTAGAGCGACACCTGCTGGGTGAAACAGTAAAACACCTCGTCTGGCCTTTTCTGCCCCAGGGCTGTCGGAGGAATCAGATGAAGGAGAATCATTGAAGACAGGTCACTGTCCATCCTGTACACACAAACAAAAGAGCTAAATGTTTTATGATGGCACAATAATTTGGTGGTCAGCTGGTCAAAGTCAAAACACTAGAAGAAAACTTGGAAAATAAAGTATCAGAGGCAATAATGTCATTATGCTCCTCATTTGATGTAGCTTCTGCACAACAGATCTTCAAGGTCGCTCGAGGAAGGGCGAGCCGTACTCTGCTGGATGACCCTTTTCTTGAATGTCGTAGAAATATTTCATTAATCCAACATGGATACATTCAAACACCATCAGCTGTCGAAAGAAACAAAACCAGATGAAATGTAAGAGGGGTCAGAAAAATAAAAGCTAATGTTTCAAATAACATCCAAGTAACCACACTGTCATTTCCATGCTAACAAGGCACTAACTTGTGGACAAATTCTACAGCGACATGCTCAGTGTGCTGATAAGTAAATGTGTCGATGTAATACAGAGAATAAGAATAAAACAAGGACCTATGAGATGACCACCTCATTTAGAGTAAAGAGTTCCCCTCCTCTCCAAACTGCAAGATGAACTCTTTCTCAATCTGCAAAAGATAAATGACAGAACAACAGTTAAGACTTAACTAGTGCATTTTTTCTTACGTTTGTTTGGCCTACCAGACATTTGCTTAGAAGATATTGACTTACCAGCTCTTGGACGTCTTCAAGACATCCGAGGATGTCTCTTTGTTGTAGACCATACTGCGCCGATATTCAAAGGTCATCTTCATCTTCTGCTTGATAGTGTCTTCATCAGATGAAAACTTCATGAAGGACATGGCCTCCTGGCATTGCTCTTCACTCAGTGTGATCTCAGGCTCCATCAGTCAGCTGATGTGATGACCTTCTGCTCTGTGATGAAGCACTTTTCTTCTGTATGGTTTCAAGCCTCAATGCCAAGTAACCGCTGCCACTTTCAGAAGTGAAATGTGAAAATGAGAATAATAGGATAGTTCATTAAAACAGCAGGAGCTGGTTAAAATGACAAAGATTTGGAAACAGTCTCTGAAGTGTAACCGCTGGAGTTCCATGCAATCAGATTTCAAACTGTAGGTATAACAATGCAGTATAGGTAAGTTTTTATTACCCACAGACAATGATGAATACCAGGCAACAGAGAGGATTTGTTTCAGGACTGTTACATTAGACTGCATCACTTTCAGTTCTGTGATCCTGATAAACTGATAACTGAGTTTATATTGGACATGTATGAACGTGTGTAGCCATGTTTTGTCGTTCAGAGATATTGTGCAGAGAAAGTTTCATTGGGTAACTCCTGGATTCAGATGATGTTTGAACCTTCACTTTGTTCTAACAGATTTTGGTTTCTTCAGTTTATCTGAGTTCATGTTGTTCCACTGAAATATGAAAAACAATAACTCAGCTGCAGTTCCCAAAGTTTCCACAAGTGGTCACTATAGAGCTGTGTACTGTAAACAAGTGAGATCTGAGCAGAAGAAGAACTTAAAACTTAATTAAAGTCATTAATCCTTTAAAACATGTCGGTGACAATAAACATGATGAACAACATTCTGAAAAAACATATTTAGTGTCTTCTGATTTAATATGAATACGTCTGATTGTTTCAGCTCACATAATAAATGTGATGAAATCATTCATTCCAAAATGTTTTCATCGTTAATTCATCCATAAACTCAGTGTTTACACATTTACATGCTGCTGTAATCAATACGACCTTTGTCAGACATTTTCAGTCATTGTTGACTAAAGTTCTGACTTTCTGTTTCTTTCTTTGTGCTTCACTGTGGAAGTAAAAGTTAGTGATGCCGTCTAATAGAAAACTAAATTAAACATGAACTTCTAGTTTAACTGCTACTGCTCCTGTAATGTGACTGCTCTGATTAATAACTATATTCTTTGATTGTTCATTTCTGGTGGTCTAAATGTAAAATAATGGTGTTTCTCTGTGTAAATGATCTCTAGACGTAAGCTCACAGTTTTACGTTGAGATGTCATGTGCCCTTTTGGAAGTATGAGCTCTTTCATTTGATACAGTGTAGAAATAATACACACACACTCTTCAATAAGTACTGCATGAGAGTGTTAACTAGGATAACAAACAGGTCTGTAGTCAAACATGATTTAACACGACACTGCTGCATGGCAGGTTCACTTTTTCAGTAGTCTTTCCACAACTGTTGATGGTAGCGCTACCTGCTGGACACAAGGGTGAACACACACAGCAGATTTTACCAGAAAGGAGAAGAGTTAAATCTGACACATTTAAACCAGGTGATTGTTTCTCCTGGTTGACGACTGTCATTGGAGTCGTTAAAGTCACCTGAGGTCAGGTGTGAATTGTTGCTCAGTGGAAGGACAACATTGTAGGAGTGTTGTCTGCGGCCTCCTCCTGTGTTGAAGGATGTTGTCTCTACTTTTACATAGGTAGCCTCCTTCCACTCCTCTTACAAACCACATGTCCTCCCACAGCGTGAACATCTCAGATCAGTTTCAACTTACAACCATTCCACCATTTCTTTTTATTTCCACTGTGACTGCATGTCGCAGTCTGGAGGATGTTTTGGATTTGGATCAGTGAATTACATCACAGGCTGTTCATGACCATGAAAGCATCATTAGTGACATATGATTAGTTTAGCTTACAAACTAACTTACAAATCTGTAGGTCAGAGTTTGAAACATGAACTGAAATTAAGACGTTAAATCAACTCAGTGTATTTTATCAATACATATCTTAGATTAGAGTCTCATAGATTAAACTGAATCTGAATTTGTTGTGGAATGTAATAAAATATGTTTTTGTTTATCTAACTAAAGAACTGATCAGCTGACATCACCACTATAATTAAACTGTTGAGATGTTTGAGGGCATCAAATCCACAGAATTACCTTGGACAATAAACTGAAGTCTGACCAACGCACCACTGACATCCTCAAACTTTAAAATAAAATCTCTCTGCCATCCGCAAACCTAAAGTGCTCTCCATGAAGATTCATATCTATAACAGCCAATTGCACATAATTTATACCCAGATGAAGCATATGGGTCCGTTACTGTAGTAAAACTATTGTAACTTTATCTTTTATTTAGTTTATGTCATTCTTGCTACAATCTTGGGCATTAATACTTTATTCATGTAATATTATCTGCCATCACACAGAACTGTGCTGTTGGCTAACGGTGAAAATCAAACTTCATGTTCAGCGTCCAAAGTTTTCTATTCCAGCATCAAATAAAAGTATTTTGTCATGAATAATGAATGAATACTGAATATACATGAATACTGAGGATTAAAGAACAGATCTGATGACAATATAAATTCATGTATCATGATAACATTCAATGAAAGCTCCCACAGGTTACAGCTTTAATAACTCTGAACAGGATCCGACTGAGCTTCATAATAAAACAGTCACACTGTAATAAAACCGACCTTTGAACAAACTGCAGGTCAGAGGTCAGATCTACTGACTCACTGTGTGTTGCTGTCGTGTTCAGGTAGATCATGATCTTACAAGCTGGTGATATGTTAAGATAAGGATCCAGATGCATCAGTTACTGCAGGTTTGTTACTGTGTGTCTGATTATGATTAATAAAGGAAAGCAGAGTGTCAGGAAACTTTTGACCAGATGAATTCATATTTAACAAAAATAAAAAAGGTTCTAACATTCAAACATGTTCAACATAAGACGTCCCGTCTCAAGTCTCAAGTCTTACCTGGAAAACTCTAACATGTGATCTTCATGTCAGTTAAAGAGCTCTCGTTATGGAAGCTCATTAAGACGCTGCCTCCTGCTGCTGAGCTGCTGCAGGTATTTATGAGCCTGAAGGAGCCACCTGGACTTCTTCACCAAGCTGCTGATGCATGTTGGGACATTTTCTGAGTTCCTGGTGTTGTGGTGGATCCTGAGGAATTATCAACAGTGCAACTTTGAAACCAAACTGCTGAGTTAAAGCAGACGTTAATAAATGTGATGAAATCATTCATTCCTGAATGTTTTCATCGTTAATTCATCCATAAACTCAAAGTCAGACATTTTCAGTCATTGTTGACAAGTTGATCAACATCAGATTAATCGTCAGTGAAAATAATCATTTGTCTCCAATCCAGTGACGTCTTTTTCAATAAACGTGATACTTTATTAATCCCGCCTACAAAGCTCTGATTGGCTCGTTGACTCTTCACTCAGCACAGTAGCAGATCTTTTTGACTTGCTGGGACATTTGGAGCTGTGTGGCTGGTTTCATATTTTAGGAGAAGCGGTCTGTGTTTGTGTCTGAGTCTGAGTCCTACACAGGCCTCGTGCAGTAAACTGGGCTATAGGAGCTTCAGAACATGCTTATTTTGTAAGTGTGGGCCTGTTAGTGAGCCCAGCTTCCTCCAGTTAACAGAACCAGATGTTTCTCTTTGAAGTTTTGGCCTTCTTAATGAGGAATATGCCGGAGAAGGAGGTGCAGCTGGGATGTAAAGTGTTAAAGGTCCTGAACCCTGTGGATTTATAGATGTCTCACATGCAGCTCTGCAGGGTTCTACATGTTCATCACATCTGGGTCAGGAGGCCCTGCATGCCAGCGGCAGCAGGACAGGCGTCTGCATGTCTGCTGTCAGGACGGACACATAAATACCTGGACGCTGCTTTCACTGTCAGACTGTCCGCTGCAGGTGGAAGACAGAAGAGGACGCTGAGAGACGCCAACATGGTCCCACTGAGGCTGGTCGCCTTCGCCTGTGAGTGTCTTCTTTTCAAGCCTTTAAGAGTTCAAGAAAAAGGAAGCGTAGAATCAGAAGTTATGAATGTGTGATGCATGAACAGGAATGATGAGCAAAGACTTTAACTGTAACTTTATAGTTCTATGAATATTTCATTTGTTGAGCTTTTAGAGCCGTCATGATCTGTATTAGCTGTTTAATGCTCTTATTTAGATTTCTGATTATTATTTGTCAGGTGAGTTTTCTCTGAGTTACAGTGCTGAAGTGATGAAGAGTCACTCTGATGATGTGTGTTGTGTTTTCAGTGCTGGCTGCAGCTTGGTATTTGACTCGTGCTGCCGGTGAGTTGAACAGAACTGAAGAACATTTGGACTTTAGTCATTTCATCACAGGTTATAGATCAAGATAAAATCACTTCAACTATAATTTCAAAGACTGTGGAGATTTTCATATACAAGAATAATGAAGTTTAAACAGATAATAATCACAGCTTGGTATTTATATACTGACTCAGTGATGATGATGATGATGATGATGATGGTGATGATGATGATGATGGTGATGATGATGATGATGATGATGATGGTGATGATGATGATGATGGTGATGATGATGATGGCGATGAAGATGATGATGGTGATGATGATGATGGTGATGATGATGGTGATGATGATGATGATGGTGATGATGATGATGGTGATGAAGATGATGATGGTGATGATGGTGATGATGATGATGATGATGGTGATGATGATGATGATGATGATGGTGATGATGATGATGGTGATGATGATGATGATGGTGATGATGATGATGATGATGATGATGATGGTGATGATGATGATGGTGATGGTGATGATGATGATGATGATGATGATGATGGTGATGAAGATGATGATGATGATGATGATGATGGTGATGATGATGATGATGATGATGATGATGATGGTGATGATGATGATGATGGTGATGATGATGATGATGATGATGATGATGGTGATGATGATGATGATGATGATGATGATGATGATGATGATGGTGATGATGGTGATGAAGATGATGATGATGATGATGGTGATGATGATGATGGTGATGAAGATGATGATGATGATGATGGTGATGATGATGATGATGATGATGATGGTGATGATGATGATGATGATGATGGATGATGATGATGATGATGATGATGATGATGATGATGATGATGTTCTGACAGAGGGGGAGGTCCTGTACGCCTGTCACAATGACACTGCAAAGATTTCATGTGGTAAGAAAACACAGTTTCTACTTCATTGTCACATTTTGGGAAATACATACAGTACTCACAAAGAGTTAGAGATATTCAACTTTCAGGTCCAACTTATAGAAAATGGAAAGTTCATGCTACAGTGACATTACATCATGAAAGTGTTGGACGTCACTTTTAGAGAAGGTCAAATCAAGTCAGCCTGTAAAGGTTACAGTGTATCTTGCACTCTGTCGTGTCTGTATTCGCTGTCAGCAGAGTTTGTAGTGAGCTCAGCTGCTGGCTGTGAAGATCTTTAATGTCAGCTCTTGACCTGAGATGTTTGGGTGAACTGACAGTGTGAGCTGAGGCTCAGGTCTTCACAGAGAACATGCACATCATGTCACACTTCACGCTCGTCTCTCGTCCACCTGCAGAGGTCGGCAGTAAGATAAAGCTGGAGCACATCCTGTACAAGGTCGGCGTGGGGACGAGGTGCGGGGAGGGAAAACGCCACCCAGACGACGGACCCGACACCTACTGCTCCTTCCCCTGGGCGGAGATGGTGGTGGAGGACCTGTAAGAACATGAAGTTATGTCTTCAGTTCTTCACTGACTCACTGACCTCTGCAACACTGACACGTCTTCTGTCTGCAGCTGTGCTAACAAGAAGTCCTGTGAGGTCCCGGTCACGGAGAGGGTGTTTGGTGAATATCCCTGTAAGGAGCAGACCAGATACCTGGAGGTGTCCTACAGCTGCGCCACACCTCCTCCACCTCCTCCACCTCCTCCACCTCCAACCAAACCTGACTGTATGTACATACACACCGTACACAACACATCGTATGTCCTCACAAAGACAGCACAAACATGCTGTGAACACACGTGACATGCTGAGCATCAAACATATTCAAAGTCTGACAAACTAAACCTGGAGAAGCAGAACTTCACCCTCAGTTCAGCTTGACACCTTCCTGTTTCCTGTCAGTCTGTCTGATGTCGTTCCTCATCACGCTTGTGTTTCTCTGCAGGTGTCGACAAATCAGCTGCTGAAGCTGAAACTTGATGGTTCATCAATATGAAGACACAGCGACTGATGGAGGCACGTCTGCTCTTCAACACATTTATGAAGTTTTATTACTGACTCAATAAAATCATCAGTTTACTGTCTGTTGTGTGTTTGATGAGTCATCATGTGTGCTGTCCAACATGGACACAGTTTATGTTTCATTAGAGTTAACCACATTAAAGTGACACGTCAGTATTCACTCATGGTACATTTATTCATAACAATATGTGGTGACGTGTTGAGCTGCACATTGACCAGCACGGACAGGACTGTCTCCATGTTTCACATGCTGAGCCGGTCACGTGTCATCGCAGCTGTCTCCTGTTTCTGCGACATTTAGTGAAGAATCGAAAGTGAAAGTATCTGAAGTCTGCGCACACACACTCGTCCGTGTCAGTGTGTCGGTGTGTCGGTACCGGACGGACGGCAGTATGGCAGCAGAGTGTGCTCCGGTGACGGTGGAGGGGGACTGGAGCCCGGCTCAGAATAAAACAGCGAAGAACAAACTGCAACTTTACTTCCAGAGCAAGAAGAAGTCCAGCGGGGGAGACTGCCGAGTGGAGGCCGAGGACGGAGCTCCGAGAGCGGCTGTGTACTTCAGATCAGAGGAGGGTGAGTGTCGGTCACAGCCCGCTGCTGGCCTCAGGTCAGAGGTCAACCAGTTAGAATAACCAGACACAACACGACAGCTCACACAGGAAAGACTGAAGCCAAACTAACATGACGAGACGACGTTTAAACTCAGACACCAAAACCAGCTCATGGACACGACTGAGCATGCGCAGCTCCTCCATTTTGTTCAGATGATGGGTGTGGTCACACAATCAATGCTGCTGAGGAATGTCAGTCCTGGGCGTAGTCTCTGAGACTGTCACAGACTGTCTAAAACCTCTGAGACTGTCACAGACTGTCTAAAACCTCTGAGACTGTCACAGACTGTCTAAAACCTGAACGTAGTCTCTGAGACTGTCACAGACTGTCTAAAACCTCTGAGACTGTCACAGACTGTCTAAAACCTCTGAGACTGTCACAGACTGTCTAAAACCTCTGAGACTGTCACAGACTGTCTAAAACCTGAACGTAGTCTCTGAGACTGTCACAGACTGTCTAAAACCTCTGAGACTGTCACAGACTGTCTAAAACCTCTGAGACTGTCACAGACTGTCTAAAACCTGAGCGTAGTCTCTGAGACTGTCACAGACTGTCTAAAACCTCTGAGACTGTCACAGACTGTCTAAAACCTCTGAGACTGTCACAGACTGTCTAAAACCTCTGAGACTGTCACAGACTGTCTAAAACCTGAACGTAGTCTCTGAGACTGTCACAGACTGTCTAAAACCTCTGAGACTGTCACAGACTGTCTAAAACCTCTGAGACTGTCACAGACTGTCTAAAACCTCTGAGACTGTCACAGACTGTCTAAAACCTGAACGTAGTCTCTGAGACTGTCACAGACTGTCTAAAACCTCTGAGACTGTCACAGACTGTCTAAAACCTGAGCGTAGTCTCTGAGACTGTCACAGACTGTCTAAAACCTCTGAGACTGTCACAGACTGTCTAAAACCTCTGAGACTGTCACAGACTGTCTAAAACCTCTGAGACTGTCACAGACTGTCTAAAACCTCTGAGACTGTCACAGACTGTCTAAAACCTGAGCGTAGTCTCTGAGACTGTCACAGACTGTCTAAAACCTGAGCGTAGTCTCTGAGACTGTCACAGACTGTCTAAAACCTCTGAGACTGTCACAGACTGTCTAAAACCTGGGCGTAGTCTCTGAGACTGTCACAGACTGTCTAAAACCTCTGAGACTGTCACAGACTGTCTAAAACCTGGGCGTAGTCTCTGAGACTGTCACAGACTGTCTAAAACCTGGGCGTAGTCTCTGAGACTGTCACAGACTGTCTAAAACCTCTGAGACCGTCACAGACTGTCTAAAACCTGGGCGTAGTCTCTGAGACTGTCACAGACTGTCTAAAACCTCTGAGACTGTCACAGACTGTCTAAAACCTCTGAGACTGTCACAGACTGTCTAAAACCTGAGCGTAGTCTCTGAGACTGTCACAGACTGTCTAAAACCTGAACGTAGTCTCTGAGACTGTCCCAGACTGTTTTCCTGTTCATGACCTTTGACCTTTTTCCTGCTGGAAAGTGATTTCGATGTCGATGTGGTTGCAGTGAGAGACAGAGTCCTCGCCAGGCAGAACCATGAAATCATCCTGGAGAATAAAACCATCCAGCTACGTCTGATTTCTGTAAGTAGAAGCTGTTAAAGATTTACAGGCTGCCGTGTCGTCCTCTGGGATTTGTAGTCTTCTTTGTCTGGACTTGAGTTCTGACCTGATGGTGACCTGACTGATCTCAGGTGTTTGCCATCGTTGGACTCTGATCTTAATATAAATGTGAGTCAGATATTGTCAGCCTGTATGACGGCTCCTTTGAGAACAGGCAGGAATCTTCAGCACTGAAACAAACTGCAGATTTTATGGAAGTTAAACATTTACACAGCGAGCAGCTGTCAGAGCGTGCTGTGCCGAGTCGACAGTCTGCTGATCTGGAAAACCTGATTTTATTCATTGAAGTTGAACAAAAGTTCTTGTGAATTCTCACAGGTGTAAAAACTTTGATCCAACAACTCGTTTTATGTCAGTTCTTACATTAAAGGGTCGTTCCTGAGTTTCTTCTTAAAGATTTCAGTGAGGGAACATGAGAATCATCGCCAACATTTCTGATTGAATGGTTAAAATGTTTCTTTGTGTTTTTTCTTCTCAGACTGCACCGGCCAGCGACAACGTCTCAGGTAAAACGTCTTCCAGCTCCGAGCTCATCGGTTCCTCCTGAAGAAACTTTAAAAGCTCCTCACAGATTTCTAGTTTCCTAACTCAGCTGATCGCTGTAGTTTTTAATCAGAGCAAACAGGAGGAAGCCGAGCGTTTGTTGGGGACAGCGCAGGGTTCATCCACAGCTGGCGCTGTACTGGCCTCTTGTGGCAGAATGTTCAGCACAGTGACAGCTGAGGCAGAGAATGAGGTTTTACCTTCTGCAGCTTCAATCTGAAGCGGACGGATTTGATTTTCTTCTTTCTCAGATTCATCGACAGATTCAAAGACCCCGAAGTCGAAGCCTGAGCCTGGAAATGGAGCCTGTGCAGAGAAAGAAGACGGTAAAACAAACAGACTGTACGATAAATCCACAGGAAGTCTGTTCAAAAGAGCTTTCAGCTGTGTGTCATGGTCTTCATCAGCAGCATTAGCTCAATAGCTGAAAATAAGTCATATCTAGTATTTGAACCTGACCTCACATATAATTAGTGTAGAGACGTTTGAAGGTGAGAAGACGGTGACGCAGGTTTTTATTTGTCTCCTCAGAGTCGGAGTCCGTTCAGAGCCTCGCTGTGCTGCTGGACAACGTTGCAGAGGACATGTCCAGAGATCTGCTGTCCATGCTGGTGGAGAACATCTCCGGTTTGGACGAGAGCAGCTACAGTCTGGAGATCATCTGGGAGATCAACAGAGCCGTGATCACCTTCAACAGCCCGGCAGGTGAGAAGGAACCTGACACTGCAGTAAACATACAGATCCACAAAACTGCAGGAAGACCTGCTGCTCTTTGATGACAGCAACACCGCAGAATAAGAAGCAGCAGTCTTCAAATGACGTCTAATGTCTGTGCGATGAATGATGCAGCATGGTAGTAATCTGGAATCTTTTGCAGATGTGGAGAAGTTCCTCACTGTGAGTCAGTCCAGCCAGAAGCTGCAGAAACACGGACTGACCGCTCGACTGCTGGAGGCAGCAAAGAGCGTCCGAGTGGAGAGTCTTCCTCCGGCTGCGGTTCAAGGTACACCAACTGCTAAACCAACGTTTTCCCCAAACGATATACCCTCAGTACAGCCTCCGCTTCTAATATGATCAAAATGAAACATAATTCTGTTGATTCCTTTCCAGACATGCTGGAGCTGTACTTTGAGAAGAACTGGACTCTGCCGGACAGTATCGTCATGATCCCAGATGAACAGGCTGCCGTCTTAACTTTCAGTGACCTCAAAGGTTTTTAGTTTTGCTTTGTTCAAGAGGATTGTAACTTCAAAACACATGAAGTATAATGAAACTCCAATTTTCTGTTTTTATTCCCTGTGTTGCTGCAGTTGTGAAAACCATTTGCGTTAAAGAAGACTATGTGATGCGGTCCATTCCTATCAAGGTGTATCCGTACTACGAGGCCCTGGGCGCCGCCCTGTACGGCAAAGAGCGACCATTATGGAAGCTGCCCAAGCCCTTCACAGAGAAAGTTCACCACGTGATCTGGAAATTCCTCCTGATGAAGAAACTGTTAAAAAGCATCAACAGTCAGATGAGTCCGTACTTCTGCAGTGTGGACTTGGACAGCCCAGAGGTGAAGCTGAGCCCCCTGCCGAGCCTTTTGAGGCAGAAAGGTCTCACTGCAAAGCAAATAGATATGTGGACGAGTACCGCCCAAGAGGCCTTCCGTCAGCAAATGTCTCAGTACACGGCCTTCGAATGTTCAGCAAATGCTCCTGCGTGGAAAGCTGCAGAGAAAGAAGTCCGTTCGGTCGTCAAGGAAGACGCCATCCTGGTGCTGGATACATCCAGGGGAGTTCTGACCGTGGCAGGCCAAGCTGACGATATCAAACAAATCAGGGCTTGTGTGGAGAATATCGTTCTCAAAGCCATGAGTCAGATTGAACGGCAGACAAATGGTGTCTCTGAGGTAATGAGTTTGTCCCCTGCAATGTTCTACATCCTGAAGCAGGAAGGGTTGCAGAAAGCTGCACAGGACATTTCTCCTGACATGAAAGTCTCCTACGATGAAGGCACCCACAATTTAACCATCACAGGACTGACCGGGGAGGTTTTCAAGACAAAATCTTGGATCTTGGAGAAAAACGTGGGGATGAGTAAAAAACGGGTCGATGTCCCTCCACATCTTTTAAACTTTCTCAGGTCAGTGGATCCCATGGACATGTCTCAGTGTCTGTTCACGTCCAAGGGCATCACTGCCATCTACAGCATTGAGAGCAAAGGGATTTTACTGTTGGGGAGTTCTGACAATGTCCTTGCTGACGCAGAGAGTAAGATGAAGACCGTTTTGGCTGTGCAGACTCTAGATGTAGAGGACCAGGAGGTTATGAAACTTAAGGGCTGGCAGGTCCTGAACCAGCAGCTGTTAGACACCTACAACTCCTCAAAGAATAAAACAGTAGCCATTCAGATCCACCCAGAGAGAAGAGACAAAGTAACAGTGGCCGGCTTCCAGGATCCAGTGAAAGAGGTCAGCCGCAACCTGAAGGAATTTATTGTCAACTACTCACAAGTTAACGAAACCCTTCGTGTCAAGTCCTGCGCTGTTGTTCAGTTTATTGACAAGAAAAAAACACGAGATTGGACCAATATTGCCAAAACCAATGATGTGACAGTCCGTTTTGATGAAGAGAGGCCGAAAATTCACTTTGCTGGGGCTCGTCTCCACGTCCAGAAAGTTAAATCCTGCTTCCAGGAACTGACTAGTGCTCTCTCCACTGACAACTTAATTGTGGACAAGCCTGGAGCTAAGAAGTACTTCATCACTCAAGGAAGCATGTTTCTGTCTACAATAATGTCAGAGCTGAGCTGTGTGGTGGTGCTGTGTCCAGAGGAGGAAGAGGAAGAGGAGGAAGAGGACTACGAGGTAGTAAACAGCGATTGTTATTGCAAAGTGAAAACTGCCAACGGAGTCTCGGTTTCAGTTTGCAGGGCAGACATCTGTAGCTTTAGTGTCGACGCGGTGGTCAATGCAGCTAATGAGGAATTACAGCACATTGGTGGCCTGGCGTTGGCGCTGCTCAAGGCTGCAGGACCAGAGCTGCAGAAGATCAGCAACGACTACACTGCCAAATTTGGACATCTACGCCCAGGTGACGCCATTGTAACAGGTGCATGTAACCTACCTTGCAAGTACGTCGTACACGCCGTCGGTCCCCGGTTCTCTGACTACGACAAGAAGACATCCGTGTCACGTCTGAAACTTGCTGTGAAAGAAAGTCTGAGACAAGCAGAAACAGTAAAGTGTTCCACCATCGCACTGCCAGCCATCAGCTCAGGCGTGTTTGGATTTCCTGTTGACCTCTGTGCTGACACCATCGCTCAGGCAGTGCGGGAGTACTGCGACGGTCCCGAAAGTCTGAACTCGCTGACTGAGATTCACATGGTGGACAATAATGATAACACAGTGAGAGTTCTGGCCACGGCGGTCAACAGAGAGTTCTCAGACCTCGGACCTACTATGACGGTACCACAGAAGGCGGGAGGAAAAGGCGCCACAGGGTAAATGATTCAAATGAAGTTTGACTGTTGGTTAGATCGTACTGCAGGGAACTGAAGCTGGGTTAATATTCAGTTAATAGTTTAACACTGAGTGAGATGAGATCGATACAAGTTTCATGTCTTAGCTTAACTGTGCATACAGACTGTGATCAGACTGACTGTGGCTCAGTCCAAACGTCAAAATGTCAGTTTGAGTTTTTGAGAAAATGTCAGACGGAGATGAGAAAACACAGTCTGATGTGATTTATAGGCCATTAGCTCAGAGATGTTAGACCAGCTGACGTTGCCATCGTTGAGCTGACAACAAAACTACAATGTCACTACAAAATCATCACAAACACTTGTTGGAAGGTTTTAACGAACTGTTTTGTTCACTTCTAGCAGATATCACAGAGGTGGAGGTAGAGGTGGAGGTGGAGGTGGAGGTAGAGGTGGAGGTAGAGGTCAGAGCCAGTCGCCCAGGGGCCGTCGGTTTGGTGACAGAGGAGGACGAGGAAGAGGAGCCGAGGGGACAGAAGCTGGATTTCAGGGAGGTCGACAAGATGGCAGAGGAGGTGAGAGCCCCGCGGGACACGGCAGGCCTGGAGGCCACGGAGGGTACGCTTCTCCATCCACTTTTCCTTCTTGGTATTTTCTGTTGTCTCCTCTCTTATTATTGGGTTAGGATCGTTTTGTCTTTTTGAGTCCCAAAACAAAACTTTGGAGCAGCAAAGTGACCCGTTGTCATGACAACGGTCCTGTTCTTTGATTGGCTGCAGGCCGGCGAGGATGGAGCAGACCACCTCAGAGGGTCTGAAGATCGTTCTCTGTAAGGGGAACATTCAAGACCAGATGGTGAGTTCTGACCCTGTGAGACTTTCAGGAATATGATTTGAATGAGACAGTTTATGATGAACTCCCAACTGTTGATGCGTGATTGTGACTCTCAGACAAGTTCCTGTGAAGTTCTTCTAAGTGACCCTGACTGAGTATTTGTGTTGGTTGATAATAGAAGTTCATGCTGAAGAGTCTGAAGTCAAACACGCTGTACCTTTTAGAAGAACAGTCAGATGTCTATGAGCGTCCAGCTCACTGTATTTCAGCTCCACATGTTCTGCCACAGTCCTAATCTTGTGTACCATGCTGCGATCTTTGGACCACAGACTGACGTCATCGTCAACACCATCTCGGAGAACATGAACCTGAGCCAGGGAGCGGTTTCCAAAGCGATCCTGCAGGCAGCCGGGCACAGCTTGCAGTCAGCTGTCCGGACTGAAGCCAGCTCTGCCACGCTGCAGTACGGCGACGTCGTCGTCACAGACGGCTTCAACCTCAAGTGTCAGAAGGTCTTTCATGCTGTTTGCCCTGGTTGGGACAATGGAGCCGGCCAGGCAGAGCAGGTGAGGAGATGAATAACACTGAGGGGGCTTTCACGCCCAGGAGGAGTTAACATGAAGTCCTACAGACACGGCTTTAGTTGATTGGAAAGGTTTGGCATCTTCAGGACTCACATAGAAATATGTTACCATGACTACCATGAACACAGACTTCTTCTTTACACTCATTCGTCTTCTTGTGGTGGTTTTTGTCTCAGGACTTAAAATCCATCATCAGATTTTGTCTGAAGGAGGCTGAGAAGCAAAGGATGACGTCGCTGTCCTTCCCGGCCATCGGCACAGGAAACCTGAGCTTCCCCAGAAGCGTGGTGTCCAGAGTCCTGCTGCAGGAGATCCACTCATACAGCTTCAGGGCTCCTCAACGTCTGAGGGAGGTGGCCATCGTCGTCCATCCGAGTGACAGCCAAACTGTAGATGTGAGTTTTCATTTTGCTGAGCAGGATGGGTTTATGTGCTTACACCTTCTCACAGTGACATCGATAACGCTCAGAGTCGGGGCTCCCCGGCTGAATGCTTCACTGTGACACGGGAGCACCGAGACTGAACCTGAACACTGAAGTTGTGGATAAAAAATGAGCTGAACGTCACGATAAAGCTCCATGAAGCCAAGGGGGGGCAGCAAGGGGCGAGTCCTTTGTCTGCAACAACAAGGTCCACAAAGAACGAGTCGTTGATCTGTTTGCTCAGTTTCCTCGTGAGTTTTTAGTCTCAGTCTCGAGTTTCAAGTCGTCTTCCACGCAGCACGATGTTCATTTAGTGACGTATGAGGGAAATAGAGGATAAAGCAGGGCATGCTTTAAGGGTACGAGTCTCTGAGTCCGACCAGCTCGACACGCCGGGCTCCAAAAAACCAAAAGATTCATACAAGCTAGTTTAATAATACAAGTTTAACATGCCAACATTCTTTCCAGTGTTTCACCAGCGAGTTCAAAGGTCAGACTGGTCAGAGAAACACGAGGCGTGAGCCACAGGAATTCAATGAGTCACCGGCTGGCCACTCATCGAGCCAATCACAGCAGTCCTCAGGTAAGAAGCCTCCATCTTTCATTTAAATCACTTGGCTTGATGATTTTAGTTTGAGCTCTTTGTTCTCCGTCTTCAGAGCCTCTTACTCTCTCAAACATGGCTACGCTCTCTAATCTAAAGCTCTGTGTGTGTCAGCCTCCTTCGGTCAGGTGGTGTCTCCCTCCCTCGGTGTGTATCGGATGCAGATGGGTCAGCTGATCCTCGAGGTGTCGTCTGGAGACATCACCAAGGAGGCCAGTGATGTCATAATCAACTCCTCCAATCCAGACTTTACCCTCAAATCAGGTGACTGAGTTTTCCACATGATGATGAGATCAGCTGATCTCAGTCCAAATGTTGATGGATGTTTTGGAGAAATGTTAGTGAGAGTGGAAGAGCTTTTAAAATGTGTTAGAAGGTTATCTGTCCACCCAAAACAACAAGACATGACACAGTATGACACAGTATGACACAGTATGACACAGTATTACAGAGTATTACAGAGTATTACACAGTATGACACAGTATGACACAGTATGACACAGTATGACAGTATTACAGAGTATTACACAGAGTATTACAGAGTATTACAGAGTATTAGGCATGTGGTCTTAATGTTTTGGCTGATCGCTGTGTTTCAGGAGTGTCCAAGGCGATCTTGGACAGCGCTGGAGCGACAGTTGAGCTGGAGTGCTCAAACATTGGTATGTCACTGTAGTTTAAGCTTCATTTATCCGCACGCTGTTTGATCTTCAGCATCACGCTGCGTTGCACCACATAGTACGCCTGTTTCACCGCACTGAGTCTGACTGGTTCCCGTCTGTAGTGAATTCTCCGGGGTACCAGCCCCGTCCGATGATCCTGACGTCGGCCGGGAGGCTGCCCAGCAGACAGATCCTCCACATCGTGGGGCAGAACGATCCTTCAAGGATCAAGGACATGGTTTACTCGGTGCTGAAGTTTTGTGAGGACAACAAGTTCAGCTCCGTGGCCTTCCCGGCCCTGGGAACAGGTCTGTGCAAAGAATAACTAATATCTCACTGACACAGTTCAACTTTGATCCGACTCCTTTTTCCTCTTTGTGTTTTTTATCATCCACTGTGACGCCACGTCGTTCACATTTACAGTCAAACTGATTTCTCAGTTTCAGTCCGTGTTCATCTGATCACCTTCATCTTCCCCAAAGATACATATCCACACATCTCATCACTCATCAAGCTCTGTGGTCACCAGAGTGAAGTGGTATTTGTTGCATGAGTATTTATTACTGATGATCATAGGTTCAGATCTCCTTTGTGTACAGACAGAGTGCAACAGTTGCTAACATTAGTTTAGAGATGGACTTTAACTGTAACTCTGCTGTGAAGTACAAGAAGCGTAAAGCGTTACGTACTTCTCCCGACCCGGAGCCCAAAGTCACAGAGACACCGTTCACCTGACCACAGGTCAGTGTGGATCGACATCGAGGCCACAGACGTCACTTTATCATCATCATCATCCTCATCCTCATCATCATCATCATCATCCTCATCATCATCATCATCATCATCATCATTGCTTGTCTGCCTGTCAGGTCAGGGAGGGGCCAGCCCGTCGGCAGTGGCGGACTCCATGGTGGAAGCAGTGGTGGACTTTGTGAGGAAAAAACACCCCAAATTTGTTGGCAGCGTGAAGATCCTGATCTTCCAGACCGGCATGGTGACAGAGTTTCACAAGAGCATGAAGAAGAAAGAGGGACAGGAAGTGGAGGAGAAGAGCATCTTCGGCAGGATCAAAGGTATTTGAACCTTTTTCACTCCAGATGTGTAAAAAAACATCTTGAAACAACTCTACACAGATATGAATAAAATAAAAACATATACTGAGCTGATTGCTGTGGTATATATACTGTATATATATATATATATATATATATATATATATTGTATAAAACACAGTTAAAAGAAGGAGATTACAAACAAACCATTTTGTTTGTCAGATTCTTTTCAGAGCGTCGCTCAGTTTTTTACGGGCTCTGCAGACGAGCGGCCCAGCAGTGTTGCCTTGGTTCTGGAGCGGGAAGAGTTTGAGCCCACCGTGTTCCAGCTGTGTGCCGACAACGAAAAGGTGAACCTTCATTTATTCACCTTAATGTGAGCCGTGGAAACCGCCAAAATAAAATCTGAAACTGAACTCCACAAGCGTTCCCTCTGCAGGCTGTGAGGCAGGCGAAGAAACGGATTGAGGAGCTGATTGTGGCCGAGCAGGCGCAGAGAACCATCACAGACCAGTTCATCAATCAGCTGTCGCAGGCTGACATGGACCAGCTGAGGGCTCTGCAGAGGAACCTGACCGTTAGCATCCGTCTGGACAAAGCGATGGAGGACCAGGAGCCCAAAATTCACATTGAGGGTCTGACCAGAGACGTTTACACTGCTGAGTCTGCTGTCAGGTCAGAATATGAATATGAGGTGGGGAGAAGCTTCCATACAAAGACAATGTTTGAATATTCCTTTAACTTCTTTTGTTGCTCACCATCAGGGACATCATCCGGAAGGTGGAGAGGACGGAGAACTTGAGGAACAAGGCCTTGCTGGTGAGTGGACTGGTAGAATGGCAGTTTCAGCACCACAGCGGGAAGATGGAGCCCTTCGACATTCACACCAACCTCATTCTGGAGGAGGCTCTGGAGAAAAAACAGAACGTGAAGATCAAGATCAACAACAAGACCTACGACGTCGATGTGAGGCTGAAAAAAGCAGAATCAGCTGACGGGCGGAAAACATTGGAGCTCCTTAGAAAAGATTTAAGAAGTGAGTGAATTTGTTTGAGTTCTCATCTGGCTGATTTTTCCTGACAGACGATCATCTAATGGAACTTTTGTTTCTCTCTATGCAGATGATGTCGCCCTGCCGTCACATTGGGGTGACATGAAAGGTGACCTCCTCAAACTGTTTCCTCTGACTGCGGGATCCAAAGAATTCATCGACGTGGAGACAGAACTGACCAACAAGAGTCTTCATCCAAACATCATCAGTGTATGTTCAATCTCTGATCATCAGAGTGGGACGTGTTGTTTCAGGTTCAGTTGGACCTTCAGACACCTAAACAGGATTTTATTTGAATTCTGGAAAGTTTTCAAGATTTTATCTTTGATTGCAAATATCACAAGGTCAAAGGTCAAGGTCAGTCGTCTTACTGACTGAAGTACAGAAACAGTGACCCTCTGTGAATGATTACATAGTAGGTTAGTTCATAAAGCCCTAAAAAATCCTTCTGTTGAATTTAGACTTCACAAACTTGTAACTGTGTTGGCAGATTGAACGGGTCCAAAATCCGACACTGTGGCAGAACTACCAGCTGATGAAGAAACAGCTGGAGGTGAAGAACAAACACATCACAAACAATGAAAGGCGACTCTTCCACGGCACCGGAGCCAACTCCATCGACCTCATCAACAACCAAGGCTTCAACCGCAGCTACGCAGGAACACATGGTAACCAAACACAACACATGGTGGTAACCAAACACAACACATGGTAACCAAACACAACACATGGTAACCAAACACAACACATGGTAACCAAACACATGGTAACCAAACACAACACATGGTAACCAAACACATGGTAACCAAACACAACACATGGTAACCAAACACATGGTAACCAAACACAACACATGGTAACCAAACACAACACATGGTAACCAACACAACACATGGTAACCACCACAAGGTAACCAAACACAACACATGGTAACCAACCACAAGGTAACCAAACACAACACATGGTAACCATGGTAACCAAACACGACACATGGTAACCAAACACATGAACGCTCGTCTCTTTGTAAAATCAGTTTGATGGCAGTCAAAGTTTTTACAGTCAAACATGTTACAGCCGTCAAATTCACAAACCATCTCAACTGTAACTTCAGACATAACCACGTGTTTCTGTGACTTTTCATCTGTCTGTAGCTGCGGCGTATGGCAATGGCACTTACTTTGCTGTGGACCCTAATTACTCGGCGCAGGGCTACGCCAAGCCTGACATCAGTGGACACAAGCGCATGTACCTCGCCAGGGTTCTGGTTGGAGAGTTCACCAAGGGAAGAGGTGGCATGCTCGCCCCTCCATCCAAGAGCTCCGGGAACGCTGCAGACCTGTACGACAGCGTTGTTGACAACACTGCCAACCCGTCCATGTTCATCATCTTCAGTGACATCCAGGCGTATCCAGAATACCTGATCACATTCACTTAGACTGCTACGATCCAGCAGTTCAAGTCTGAAAGAAATGATTTCATAACAAGAATGTAGAAGAATCATCACACAGTTATTTTCCTTCATTTGCCATTTGTTAAATATAATCTGAAATACTGTTAATTAAAAAACTGCAAAACGAGTTTGTCGACTGTTTTATTAAGAATCAAATGATATTCAAAGATTACAAACTTCTCTCTGAGTACACAAAATATGAAAGGTGAGGCACAGAGTTCTCTAAGGATTGTAAATCATATACAGTCAAACGTTCAGATAAACCTGATTTGGTAGTTTTTTACTTTAGTTTTGTCATTTCTTCGTTCTCAGCTGCTTGAGGATGTCAGGCTGCATCAGGAGCTAACCTCAAGCAAGTCATCACTGTAACTCTTTATTATCAGGCTGCTCCAATAAGTCTCTGAGGACTTTGCAGCTGATTCAGAATGCTGCTGCACGTGTTCTGACAGGAACCAAGATCAGAGATCACATCTCTCCCATTTTGGCTTCCTTGCACTGGCTACCTGTTAAATCTAGAATAGAATTTAAAGTTCTTCTCCTTACATACAAAGCTCTTCATGGCCAGGCACCATCATATCTAAAAGAACTCATAGTACCTTACTACCCCTCTAGAACACTGCGCTCTCAGCATGCTGGGTTCCTTGTGGTTCCTATAGTTTCCAAAAGTAGACTGGGAGCCAGAGCTTTCGGCTATCAAGCTCCTCTTCTGTGGAACAAACTAGTAAATCAAATCACGGGAGTGTGATGGAAAATTACTCTTACATGCTGTGTTCTTCCTGTAGCCATATATGGCCATGTTTAAGTTAGCATCTCATTCAACGTGATGAAAACATGGAAGTGAAGTTTCCTCCTGGTTAAGAATCAGGATTCCTCTTCCTGCTGCACGATTACAGACAAGAACACCTGATCGACTCTGGAGGTTCTTCCATCAGCAGACAATCTGGATCTGACTGAACTGAACTCAGGTCAGCGTGTTCCGTTTGTCTTATTTCTCTCATTTATTCACTGTTGTGACACTTAAAGGAGTCGATCTGTCAGATATTCACTGTATTAGTGCTGTCATTGTAAATTAAAGAAACTTCTTAACAACACAGTCAGCAAGTTTCCTCCTAACGTTTCCATGAAGTCCACATGTAACCAAATCTGCTGCTGAACTGTCGAAGGTAAGGAAAGCTCTCACATGATCCGGCCCACTGAAACAGTGAATTGAGACAGGAGAGCAGTTGGATTATCTGCATCAGTGTTTCATCTCTCACAGGTGATTTAAAGGTCCCAGCATGAGGCAGCAGAACAAATGGAAACAGATGCAGAATCAGTTTCCATGATGGCTGTTTGGTGGCGCTGCAGCTGAAAGTGAAGGGAAGTTAATATACATCCAGGATCCGGTCTTTGCTTTGGCAGATATGAATGATCATCAGTGTCGTTGCAGACATTTGAGAATCTGTTTAAAACTTCTTGTTCAGCTTCGTGAGGTCGTCAGCTGAATGTTTTTAACAGCCAACAATCAGGTTTAGGTCATGTGATCTATCTTCCACACGGACACGTCTCCTGTTTCTGTTCACCTTCTCTGCATCTCACAAAGACCAGACGGTCTGAACCAGAAGTCCAGAAGGTCCTTCACGTGTCTGACACTTGAACGTTGTTGGACAGAGCCTCTGCAGCAGAGCTACCTGCCGGTCTTCAGAGGTTTGATGACACATTCAAAGACTGACCGGCTTCACGTCTGAGAGTCACGATGGACTGTTGATCGTCTTTGATTAGCCGAGTTCTTCTTGTCCTCATATGAATCACTGCAGTGTCCACTGTACAGAACTGTGTACCGACCCGATCTCTGAAGAACACAGCTGATGTTCTGAGAAGCTCCAATAATTTACAGGTGACGACCTTCTGAAGCCGAGAACAAAGAGCCTGCCGAGCTTTCTCAAATCTGAAACAAAGGAGATTTTCCAACTTATTTTGAACTTGCTGCATAGTTTCATAGTTTTGATGATCTGTTGATCCAGTGTAGAAAATAAAGACGTGTTCGAATGTGAAAAAGAGTTTTGCAGAGATCTGAGTCATTGTTGACTTCCTGTAGCTCCGGCCTCAGTTACTGATGAACAGAATTACAATCAGAACTTTAATGAGAGCAAACGAGAGACTCACTGTGTGGAAGATTCAGACGCTTTATTGTCCTCGACTTAGACAGCAACAGCATGAGTGAGAAGCAAAGAGTAAGAGCAGCGGAACTAAAAGGTCGACAACGATTTCTGATACAGAAAATACTGTTCACGTGTTTTATGATATTCAGATGATTTAATGAAAATACCTGGATCATGTTTGACCAGCAGAGGGAGCAGCTGCAGAAAGTGGCTCCAAGTTTCCAAGCAGCCACAGTTTGACTTCATCGGATCAGATAATTAAAGTCATTAAAATGATCGTGAAGACTGCCGTCACTCAGCGACCAACAAAGAATCCATGGAATGATTTTAAAGCTGCAGCTTCTGACCGCAGTTTGTTTCCTGTACGTCACTTTTAATATTTGAGATTTCAGCACTGACTCCCGGCGCGCTGCACGGACCGGGCCGGTTCAGGAGGAGCCCAACCTGAAGGCAAAACTCTGGATCTCACTGGGCCGGTCATGAGCTCCGGGCAGTGACTGAAACAGCGACTGACCTTCCTGTCAGACTTGGAGACAGGCTGAGGAGCCGGCGGAGGTGCTGCGACCTCCTGGACACGTCCTGGGACAGAACCAGAACCAGAACCTGCTGGAGGGACGAGAGCGCCCGCTGGAACGAGCTGCTGGCACCGCGAGCCGAGCCCGGTGAGAGGAAGAGGACGATGGACGGCCTGAACGTGAACGTCAGTGCACAAATCTCAAATATATAAAAATGATTCACAAACTGAGGAAGGTAACCACACACACAGACACACACACACACAGACACACACACACACACACACACACACACACGCACACACGCACGCACACACACACACACACACACACACACACACACGCACGCACACACGCACGCACGCACACACACACACGCACACACACACACACACACACACACACACACACACACACACACACACACACACACACACACACACACACACACATCAATTATTAATTACAGTTCACTGATGAAACAAAAGAAAATGTCGATCAGTCGATCATGACAGGAAGTTTTCTGCGTTTTGGTTTAAACCATGAGAATCAGCACAGAAACGTTTCTGCAGCGCCTTTATTTCCCCGACCAGGCGGTTACCATGACAACACGTCCTTCACTTCCTGTACCTGGCTGTAAAATCGGGAAAATGTTCCGGACCGATCCGGACCGATCCGGTTCTCAGCGTTCCTGAATGTTTGTCACAGTTTTGATCTTTGTGGACGTTCGCGTGGCTCTGAGGCGCCAACCTGAAGAGACGGGCTCTTTAAAACACTGATGGGGTTCAGGGTGGAGGTGGAGGTGGAGGTGGAGGTGGAGGTGGAGGTGGAGGTTCTGGACAGGAGGGGATTCGGGTCTTTGGATGACGCAGGTTTAGTTCTCCTGATATGAAAATGCGGGTCAGTCGATTCCCCGTCATTTTAAACCTCGTTCAGACGCTCACAGTGTTTCTTAGATTGTCCGCCATTTTGTCTTTGACATCATCATCATCGTCGTCATCATCATCATCGTCGTCATCAGTCCATAGTTGTGGTTCGGTTCTGCTGGACCAGCAGTTCATGATTAAACGTCATTTTAAACCAGAAGCCGACCTCAGTTCTGCTCCACCCGTCCGGCTCGGACCTCCACAGACAGGAAGTAGAAGTGTCGAGGTCGTGATCACATGGGACACGATCCTGAACGAACCCGGCCATGCGGTGCGTCAGCATGAACGGGGTGACTCCAGCGTTCACGTCACGGGACGGGACGCCAGGACACTGCTGGGTCAGAGGTTCTGTCGGTTTCCTGACCTCACCTGTGTCTTGAAGCTCGGCGTGAGGACTTGAATTCATACTATTCCATCGGGGACCGTCCGAGTCTTGGACTCTCCGTCCTTGAGGAGGCCTGTGGTTCTGGTGAGTCGGGTCGAGTGTGGGAAAACACGAGGTCTGCTGCTGGTGTACGATGGCGGTCTGGATCAGAAGGGGCCGGGCGGGTCACCGCCTCTGCTGGCTGTAGACGGGGAAGGCCAGCGTGACGTTGAGCGAGTCGTTGTGTTGGACCAGCGAGGTGTGCTGGTAGTGAAGCACCAGCTCCTTCAGGGAGCCGTACAGGTTGTACGGCTCGGCGAAACCGAAGCCGGTGCTCGTCTTGTTGATGACGCAGTGTTTCACCTCCCCGTCGACACTGAGGGACACACACACACACACACACACACACACACACACACACACACACACACACACACACACACACAGATTAGATTCAAATCGAGCTTTAAAGCCAGCAGACAGGTGATGACGGAGCCGGCGGTCTTACACCACGGAGCAGGCGTAGCAGCCCGGCTTGCTGCTGTCTCGGACCAGGAAGGTCCCGTCTCTCTTCCCGCGGAGCAGAGACTCCGCCTTGGTGCGGTTGATGTTGCCGAGACGCCAGAGCCGCTCGTCGTGGTGAGGAAGGTCCTCCTCGTCCTCCACCATGCTGTACTCACTGAGGGAGGGGAGCACGCGTTAGCTGAGGGACTCAAACCTGGTTCTGGGTTTACAGGGTCCAAAGATCTGGACCCTCAGCCTGAGGAAGACCACGAGACACAAGAGCTGCACAAAGACAGACGGTACTCACTCCTCTGTGGTTTCATTCTTCAGGCCGAGCCACTCGTTCAGTTTCCTCTGACGGACGCCTTTCTGGGTCAACCACCTACACACACACACACACACACACACACACAGGTTAGCTTCACGTGTCGGTGTGTGCACAGTCTGTGTGTGTGTTCCTGAGTGTGTATCTTACATGAGGTACTGGTCCCTGGTCTTGCGGAGCTGGATCAGATCCGGTTTGATGCTGTTCATCTTCTTGTCGATCTCTCTGTAGTCAGCAGCCTGTTTCTTCAGGTCGACCTCCAGGTGACGCTTACTGTCCACGATCTCACTGATCCGAGACTTCAACTTGTCATAGTTCTCCATGATCCTGAGGAGGAGGAGGAGGAGGAGGAGGAAGAGGAGGAGGAGGAGGAGGAGGAGGAGGAGGAGGAAGAGGAGGAGGG
>CM024802.1:0-7500 GCA_014281875.1 Nibea albiflora
TTGCCGAAAGAGACACAGTGACGCCTCGGCGGCAGCACCGCAAGCGTGTCAAGAGATGAAGCGGTTAGCATTTTCTAGTAAAAATCGCTAGCCAGCAGGCACTTCCGTTGTGCGCCCTGCCTTACACGTTGCGTGGTTTTGCTGACACTCTGACTCACCGCAGCTCCATTATGGAATACTCACGCACCGAAACAGCCAAGATGTGTGTTTCCGCCCGGTTTCGAACCGGGGAACCTTCGCGTGAGGCGGAACCGTGATAACACACTACACTACGGAAACTGCACGGGGAGCCACCAGGGGGGCCACCGGCCCAGGCACGTGCTTCCTGGACCTCAAATGCTGTGCGAGATGTACATTTTTGTTTCCTCCGGAGATCGGATGGATTCAGTTGCTGGGTCGGGGATTTTAGTGAGAGCAAATGCTGCAGGCACGCTACCTGCAAAGGTCCTTTCTGCCGGAAACAGTCCTTGATGGTAAATCTAGCCATTGGTCGAAAATGGTTGATTCCGGCCTCCTGTGCCAGAGGGAGAACAACAGCAGGCCCACAAGCAAAAAAATAAAAAAAAGACGTCAGCGGCTGAGCGGAATAACAAGAAATAGTGCAGAGCAGAAATAGCAACGTACTGCAAATGAAAGAGAATAAGAAGCAGGAAGATCCCTTGAAAAGGTGACTGACTTCCTGGCGACCTTGGCAGCCCTTCCCAAGGACGGCTCCACTGACCATTTGACCACATGACTCAGAGTAACAACAAAGAACGAGCTGTGTTTCCGCCCGGTTTCGAACCGGGACCTTTCGCGTGTTAGGCGAACGTGATGACCACTACACTACGGAAAACCCGGGCATGCAGCTGAGCGTGCTCACGCGCGCGCACCAGAAGCAGCTATATATGGACAGAACTAATCCGCGAACTCCCCAAACGCAAACAGATTACGAAATGCCCGACCAAAGAGGAGAAACACTCCGGATGGGCTGTTACACTACAAGCTCAGTGCCTATCAAGAAATAGTCGGCCTCCCCGTACACTCCCTGGAACCGCTGTAACAGCGGCAGCGTTCGGTTACGTGCCAAAAAAGGCACCGCAGCGTTCCTCGTTAGTATAGTGGACAGTATCTCCGCCTGTCACGCGGAAGACCGGGGTTCGATTCCCCGACGGGGAGGTTTTGCCTGTTCCACAGTCTCTCTACCGTTTGCCGAAAGAGACAACAGTGACGCCTCGGCGGCAGCACCGCAAGCGTGTCCAAGAGATGAAGCGGTTAGCATTTCTAGTAAAAACCGCTAGCAGCAGGCACGTCCCGTTGTGCACCCTGCCTTACACGGTGCGTGGTTTTCTGACACTCTGACTCACCGCAGCTCCATTGGAATACTCACGCAGCCGGAAACAGCCAAGATGTGTGTTTTCCCGCCCGGTTTCGAACCGGGGACCTTTCGCGTGTGAGGCGAACGTGATAACCACTACACTACGGAAACTTGCACGGGGAGCCACCAGGGGGGGCCACCGCGCCCAGGCACGTGCTTCCTGGACCTCAATGCTGTGCGAGATGTACATTTTTGTTTCCGAGAGATCGGATGGGATTCAGTTGCTGGGTCGGGGATTTTAGTGAGAGCAAATGCTGCAGGCACGCTACCTGCAAAGGTCCTTTCTGCCGGAAACAGTCCTTGATGGTAAATCTAGCCATTGGTCGAAAATGGTTGATTCCGGCCGTCCTGTGGCCAGAGGGAAAACAACAGCAGCCACAGCAAAAAAATAAAAAAAGACGTCAGCGGCTGAGCGGAATAACAAGAAATATGTGCAGAGCAGAAATAGGCAACGTACTGCAAATGAAAGAGAATAAGAAGCAGGAAGATCCCTTGAAAAGGTGACTGACTTCCTGGCGACCTTGGCAGCCCTTCCCAAGGACGGCTCCACTGACCATTTGACCACATGACTCAGAGTAACAACAAAGAACGAGCTGTGTTTCTGCCCGGTTTCGAACCGGGGACCTTTCGCGTGTTAGGCGAACGTGATGACCACTACACTACGGAAACCCGGGCATGCAGCTGAGCGTGCTCACGCGCGCGCAGCCAGAAGCAGCTATATGATGGACAGAACTAATCCGCGAACTCCCCCAAACGCAAAACAGATTACGAAATGCCCGACCAAAGAGGAGAACACTCCGGATGGCTGTTACACTACAAGCTGCAGTGCCTATCAAGAAATAGTCGGCCTCCCCGTACACTCCCTGGAACCGCTGTAACAGCGGCAGCGGTTCGGTTACGTGCCAAAAAAGGCACTGCAGCGTTCCTCGTTAGTATAGTGGACAGTATCTCCGCCTGTCACCGCGGGGGCCAGCCGCGGATACCTGTAACGCACAATCAACGCTGTCCTTGGTACTGAATTTGCTTTTCCTGGCAATAGTACTGATTTTAGTATGAAATACTATAATGAATATCATAAAATATTTATACTTATGATATTTATAGAGGAATATATATTAGACAGCTAAAATATTTTGAAATAAACTCATTCTGTTATATGAACAAAAAAGTATAGTGTCATCGTATTTGTCCTACCATTAAAAAATAAGTTGGCCGGTGATTTTATGATGAAATCAAGCAAAAGAAAATCTTAACTTAGAAATCAGTGTTTTATTACATTTTTAGAACTTGGGAAATTAACTTATCAAACAAGAATATTGATCAAAACAAGAAGGACTAAAACAAATGGAAAAAAAGTTTCTGAGTTCTCATGCATAGAAATATATAACGAGAGCGATTATAAATATATAAGATCACTTAGATACTTGCACACACACACACATATATATATATGAACAACTAGAATTATTTACAAGATTGACACAAGATCAAATTTCTATTTGTTTCTCTCTGTCGTCCACCTCTCCTTTTCCATGGCATAGAATGACGAAGCCTGTGGCTTTAGACAACCATGAAGACTTGGGAGTATGTAATTGTTTCTGAGTCTCACCATGACATCACTCTCTGGTTTCCAGATAAAAAATAGGTGCAGCTGAAAGAAGTTGCAGGATGGGAGCTCAGAAACAGTGTCTATGAGTTCTGGTTGTGGAGGGAAACGCCATAATGAAAGAGCATTTCCTGGCTTGATCATGTGATAAAATCCAGGCCACAATCCCAGAGACTGGAGCTCTGTCCTCATCGACATGTTCTGATGATGAGGACAGGTCCAGTTGCTTGTGTCCTGGTCTTGTCTCTGTACCAGTGGGGCACCAAAAACAAAAGCCCCAGCTGTGGGACCAAGGAAAAAAACAAATACAGAATTAGTGACATGCAGTAATTTAAAAAAGATAAAAGATATAGATTTTTAAAAAATACCGTACTATCAGTTGTCTTAGGTGTTGGTCTGAGTCTCGGTGGGGGGAACAACATCAACAACCGAAGAAACCAGCTGATAAAACATAGATGAAAAATGAAAAAATAAATTTGTGGGATGTCATAACATTTATACGTTTTATTCTCCGTATTATAGACTGTATGATATAGACTATTCTGAAGCACAGTAACACTTAAGAAGACAGTTCTTACTGTGTGGTGGTTCAGGTGTAAGAGCAGAAGAGGAGGTCTCAGAAGGTGGCACAGTTCCTGAAAATGTATTTATTTGTTTCATTTAATTATCTTGTGTGTAATAGTCTTTGGTTTTCGGGGGAAAGTGAATATTAAAATTGAATATTAAAATTAGGCCATAATACATACCTGGTGAAAGTATTCTGAATGTTCACTTAAAAGAAAATCAAGCAAAAATGCACTTACAGCACTGTAGCTCCTTGGTGGGTGATATGCTCTGCATCGCTTTCTCCAGCTCCTCATCATCTTCCATCACTGTGACAGCGGCAAAAAGAATTAGTGAGATGTAATTTGAATACAGGTATAAAGCAAGTATAAAAATACACTATATATACATTTTATGTATACTGAAAAACATACTCATGGGTTCATGACGTGCACTTGAGGAACAGGTGGCGAGGGGAGAGATGCTGACTTTTTTCTCAGATACGCCTGTAGTTTGCACATTCGAGACCCTGGATAACACTTAGAGTTCATGATGAAGGCTGCAAAGCCATCAGCCCTGTTTTCCCACACCTCCCGCCAAGTGCTCTTGGCACGACGGCCAAAGCCAACCAGCTGATCGTCCTCTGAAGCTGCTTGAGATGTGGACTTTTCTGATTCAAAACGCAGGAGAGATATGATTTCTTCAAAGCTGCGGGCATAACTAAAGACAACAAGCTGGCTTTCTTGTGCCCCTCTGATGTACACACTCCTGCAGCCTCTTCTTTCTCTCTGTGTTTGAGGAGGTAGACTGTGTAGCCGACATCATTTTCTAAAAGCCACTGAAATGACTTCCCCTTATACTTTCCAAACTGCAGGATGTATTCCCCCAGCACCTCTTTCCTGTCTGAGACGTCCCCTCCTCTCTGACGGACCACAGTCTGGGCATTTTGTTTGACTGTGTCCTCCCTCAGAGGTGCAGACTTGTCCTGCAGAGAAGGGTTGTCCTTCAGCAGCTTAGCTGCATCAGTTGGATCCTGGATCCTTTTTTTCCATGTTGACCTGTGACATATGAGGAAAAAACATATTAGACATGTATGTGATGTGTAAGATTTGACCTTTAATCTAACTGTAAAACATTGTGTGTGTGTGTGTCTTTCACACAGGATCAGTTACTGTCTTAGCACTGCATTTAATTTAATTTGAATTTAATATGTCTGTGCATTGTAATAATTAAGTAAAATAGAGGAGGACAGCGGTGGGGACAGAGTTTGTCATCTAAGCATCTAAGCAGGCACCTTGGGCCTTTGGGGTGTTAAGGGCAACTTAAACAGTCCTGAACTCTACTTCACCCCCTGACCCCCTCCCCCTCCCCCTGCCCCCGTTACTGTAGTGGTGCAGTACTATACTGACATATATGTCATATATATTACACTGCTACCCCACTACTTATATGTTTCTTTACATATAAACCCACACAGTGTGTTAATTAATGACAGTAACGATAGTTGAACTGGAGTAAGTAAGTAATAAAAGTCTTCGCGTATCTAACGTTACTGGCAAGTTTACCGTTTCGTTAACAACGAGAGAAAAGCTCCGGTCATGTCATTCAAAGTGCAAAACTCCGACACAACATACATATTATCACATCCTATCTTGTATTATCTATTATTTTATTTAGTTTTTCGTATAAAAGTCACTTACCTTTGTTGGATGAAACAAATGTGGCGCAGTACAAAGTGGATGTGTTAATCTCGATGTCGCCTCTGCTCGCTTCTGCTCTGCTCTTCTCCTGTCACTCAGTTTTCATTCATTCAGCTGAAGCTGTTACAGCGCCAAAGCCGCAGTGGCCGGATGGCGCATTACATCCGTAGTGGTTTAGCACTACCATAGAGAATGAATGGAAAACGGTTTAGGTCCGTTTAGCAAAACAATTCACGGTCCGCGCGCGGAAGACCGGGGTTCGATTCCCCGACGGGGAGGTTTGCCTTTTCCACAGTCTCTCTACCGTTTGCCGAAAGAGACAACAGTGACGCCTCGGCGGCAGCACCGCAAGCGTGTCCAAGAGATGAAGCGGTTAGCATTTCTAGTAAAAATCGCTAGCAGCAGGCACGTCCCGTTGTGCGCCCTGCCTTACACGTTGCGTGGTTTTGTGACACTCTGACTCACCGCAGCTCCATTGGAATACTCACGCACCGGAAACAGCCAAGATGTGTGTTTCCGCCCGGTTTCGAACCGGGGACCTTTCGCGTGTGAGGCGAACGTGATAACCACTACACTACGGAAACTTGCACGGGGAGCCACCAGGGGGGCCACCGCGCCCAGGCACGTGCTTCCTGGACCTCAAATGCTGTGCGAGATGTACATTTTTGTTTCCGAGAGATCGGATGGGATTCAGTTGCTGGGTCGGGGATTTTAGTGAGAGCAAATGCTGCAGGCACGCTACCTGCAAAGGTCCTTTCTGCCGGAAACAGTCCTTGATGGTAAATCTAGCCATTGGTCGAAAATGGTTGATTCCGGCCGTCCTGTGGCCAGAGGGAAAACAACAGCAGCCACAGCAAAAAAATAAAAAAAGACGTCAGCGGCTGAGCGGAATAACAAGAAATATGTGCAGAGCAGAAATAGGCAACGTACTGCAAATGAAAGAGAATAAGAAGCAGGAAGATCCCTTGAAAAGGTGACTGACTTCCTGGCGACCTTGGCAGCCCTTCCCAAGGACGGCTCCACTGACCATTTGACCACATGACTCAGAGTAACAACAAAGAACGAGCTGTGTTTCCGCCCGGTTTCGAACCGGGGACCTTTCGCGTGTTAGGCGAACGTGATGACCACTACACTACGGAAAACCCGGGCATGCAGCTGAGCGTGCTCACGCGCGCGCAGCCAGAAGCAGCTATATGATGGACAGAACTAATCCGCGAACTCCCCAAACGCAAACAGATTACGAAATGCCCGACCAAAGAGGAGAACACTCCGGATGGCTGTTACACTACAAGCTGCAGTGCCTATCAAGAAATAGTCGGCCTCCCCGTACACTCCCTGGAACCGCTGTAACAGCGGCAGCGGTTCGGTTACGTGCCAAAAAAGGCACCGCAGCGTTCCTCGTTAGTATAGTGGACAGTATCTCCGCCTGTCACGCGGAAGACCGGGGTTCGATTCCCCGACGGGGAGGTTTGCCTTTTCCACAGTCTCTCTACCGTTTGCCGAAAGAGACAACAGTGACGCCTCGGCGGCAGCACCGCAAGCGTGTCCAAGAGATGAAGCGGTTAGCATTTCTAGTAAAAATCGCTAGCAGAAGGCACGTCCCGTTGTGCGCCCTGCCTTACACGTTGCGTGGTTTTCTGACACTCTGACTCACCGCAGCTCCATTGGAATACTCACGCACCGGAAACAGCCAAGATGTGTGTTTCCGCCCGGTTTCGAACCGGGGACCTTTCGCGTGTGAGGCGAACGTGATAACCACTACACTACGGAAACTTGCACGGGGAGCCACCAGGGGGGCCACCGCGCCCAGGCACGTGCTTCCTGGACCTCAAATGCTGTGCGAGATGTACATTTTGTTTCCGAGAGATCGGATGGGATTCAGTTGCTGGGTCGGGGATTTTAGTGAGAGCAAATGCTGCAGGCACGCTACCTGCAAAGGTCCTTTCTGCCGGAAACAGTCCTTGATGGTAAATCTAGCCATTGGTCGAAAATGGTTGATTCCGGCCATCCTGTGGCCAGAGGGAAAACAACAGCAGCCACAGCAAAAAAATAAAAAAAGACGTCAGCGGCTGAGCGGAATAACAAGAAATATGTGCAGAGCAGAAATAGGCAACGTACTGCAAATGAAAGAGAATAAGAAGCAGGAAGATCCCTTGAAAAGGTGACTGACTTCCTGGCGACCTTGGCAGCCCTTCCCAAGGACGGCTCCACTGACCATTTGACCACATGACTCAGAGTAACAACAAAGAACGAGCTGTGTTTCCGCCCGGTTTCGAACCGGGGACCTTTCGCGT
>CM024802.1:42500-50137 GCA_014281875.1 Nibea albiflora
GCTCCATTGGAATACTCACGCACCGGAAACAGCCAAGATGTGTGTTTCCGCCCGGTTTCGAACCGGGGGACCTTTCGCGTGTGAGGCGAACGTGATAACCACTACACTACGGAAACTTGCACGGGGAGCCACCAGGGGGGCCACCGCGCCCAGGCACGTGCTTCCTGGACCTCAAATGCTGTGCGAGATGTACATTTTTGTTTCCGAGAGATCGGATGGGATTCAGTTGCTGGGTCGGGGATTTTAGTGAGAGCAAATGCTGCAGGCACGCTACCTGCAAAGGTCCTTTCTGCCGGAAACAGTCCTTGATGGTAAATCTAGCCATTGGTCGAAAATGGTTGATTCCGGCCGTCCTGTGGCCAGAGGGAAAACAACAGCAGCCACAGCAAAAAAATAAAAAAAGACGTCAGCGGCTGAGCGGAATAACAAGAAATATGTGCAGAGCAGAAATAGGCAACGTACTGCAAATGAAAGAGAATAAGAAGCAGGAAGATCCCTTGAAAAGGTGACTGACTTCCTGGCGACCTTGGCAGCCCTTCCCAAGGACGGCTCCACTGACCATTTGACCACATGACTCAGAGTAACAACAAAGAACGAGCTGTGTTTCCGCCCGGTTTCGAACCGGGGACCTTTCGCGTGTTAGGCGAACGTGATGACCACTACACTACGGAAACCCGGGCATGCAGCTGAGCGTGCTCACGCGCGCGCAGCCAGAAGCAGCTATATGATGGACAGAACTAATCCGCGAACTCCCCAAACGCAAACAGATTACGAAATGCCCGACCAAAGAGGAGAACACTCCGGATGGCTGTTACACTACAAGCTGCAGTGCCTATCAAGAAATAGTCGGCCTCCCCGTACACTCCCTGGAACCGCTGTAACAGCGGCAGCGGTTCGGTTACGTGCCAAAAAAGGCACCGCAGCGTTCCTCGTTAGTATAGTGGACAGTATCTCCGCCTGTCACGCGGAAGACCGGGGTTCGATTCCCCGACGGGGAGGTTTGCCTTTTCCACAGTCTCTCTACCGTTTGCCGAAAGAGACAACAGTGACGCCTCGGCGGCAGCACCGCAAGCGTGTCCAAGAGATGAAGCGGTTAGCATTTCTAGTAAAAACCGCTAGCAGCAGGCACGTCCCGTTGTGCACCCTGCCTTACACGTTGCGTGGTTTTCTGACACTCTGACTCACCGCAGCTCCATTGGAATACTCACGCACCGGAAACAGCCAAGATGTGTGTTTCCGCCCGGTTTCGAACCGGGGACCTTTCGCGTGTGAGGCGAACGTGATAACCACTACACTACGGAAACTTGCACGGGGAGCCACCAGGGGGGCCACCGCGCCCAGGCACGTGCTTCCTGGACCTCAAATGCTGTGCGAGATGTACATTTTTGTTTCCGAGAGATCGGATGGGATTCAGTTGCTGGGTCGGGGATTTTAGTGAGAGCAAATGCTGCAGGCACGCTACCTGCAAAGGTCCTTTCTGCCGGAAACAGTCCTTGATGGTAAATCTAGCCATTGGTCGAAAATGGTTGATTCCGGCCGTCCTGTGGCCAGAGGGAAAACAACAGCAGCCACAGCAAAAAAATAAAAAAAGACGTCAGCGGCTGAGCGGAATAACAAGAAATATGTGCAGAGCAGAAATAGGCAACGTACTGCAAATGAAAGAGAATAAGAAGCAGGAAGATCCCTTGAAAAGGTGACTGACTTCCTGGCGACCTTGGCAGCCCTTCCCAAGGACGGCTCCACTGACCATTTGACCACATGACTCAGAGTAACAACAAAGAACGAGCTGTGTTTCCGCCCGGTTTCGAACCGGGGACCTTTCGCGTGTTAGGCGAACGTGATGACCACTACACTACGGAAACCCGGGCATGCAGCTGAGCGTGCTCACGCGCGCGCAGCCAGAAGCAGCTATATGATGGACAGAACTAATCCGCGAACTCCCCAAACGCAAACAGATTACGAAATGCCCGACCAAAGAGGAGAACACTCCGGATGGCTGTTACACTACAAGCTGCAGTGCCTATCAAGAAATAGTCGGCCTCCCCGTACACTCCCTGGAACCGCTGTAACAGCGGCAGCGGTTCGGTTACGTGCCAAAAAAGGCACTGCAGCGTTCCTCGTTAGTATAGTGGACAGTATCTCCGCCTGTCACGCGGGGGCCAGCCGCGGATACCTGTAACGCACAATCAACGCTGTCCTTGGTACTGAATTTGCTTTTCCTGGCAATAGTACTGATTTTAGTATGAAATACTATAATGAATATCATAAAATATTTATACTTATGATATTTATAGAGGAATATATATTAGACAGCTAAAATATTTTGAAATAAACTCATTCTGTTATATGAACAAAAAAGTATAGTGTCATCGTATTTGTCCTACCATTAAAAAATAAGTTGGCCGGTGATTTTATGATGAAATCAAGCAAAAGAAAATCTTAACTTAGAAATCAGTGTTTTATTACATTTTTAGAACTTGGGAAATTAACTTATCAAACAAGAATATTGATCAAAACAAGAAGGACTAAAACAAATGGAAAAAAGTTTCTGAGTTCTCATGCATAGAAATATATAACGAGAGCGATTATAAATATATAAGATCACTTAGATACTTGCACACACACACACATATATATATATGAACAACTAGAATTATTTACAAGATTGACACAAGATCAAATTTCTATTTGTTTCTCTCTGTCGTCCACCTCTCCTTTTCCATGGCATAGAATGACGAAGCCTGTGGCTTTAGACAACCATGAAGACTTGGGAGTATGTAATTGTTTCTGAGTCTCACCATGACATCACTCTCTGGTTTCCAGATAAAAAATAGGTGCAGCTGAAAGAAGTTGCAGGATGGGAGCTCAGAAACAGTGTCTATGAGTTCTGGTTGTGGAGGGAAACGCCATAATGAAAGAGCATTTCCTGGCTTGATCATGTGATAAAATCCAGGCCACAATCCCAGAGACTGGAGCTCTGTCCTCATCGACATGTTCTGATGATGAGGACAGGTCCAGTTGCTTGTGTCCTGGTCTTGTCTCTGTACCAGTGGGGCACCAAAAACAAAAGCCCCAGCTGTGGGACCAAGGAAAAAAACAAATACAGAATTAGTGACATGCAGTAATTTAAAAAAGATAAAAGATATAGATTTTTAAAAAATACCGTACTATCAGTTGTCTTAGGTGTTGGTCTGAGTCTCGGTGGGGGAACAACATCAACAACCGAAGAACCAGCTGATAAAACATAGATGAAAAATGAAAAAATAAATTTGTGGGATGTCATAACATTTATACGTTTTATTCTCCGTATTATAGACTGTATGATATAGACTATTCTGAAGCACAGTAACACTTAAGAAGACAGTTCTTACTGTGTGGTGGTTCAGGTGTAAGAGCAGAAGAGGAGGTCTCAGAAGGTGGCACAGTTCCTGAAAATGTATTTATTTGTTTCATTTAATTATCTTGTGTGTAATAGTCTTTGGTTTTCGGGGGAAAGTGAATATTAAAATTGAATATTAAAATTAGGCCATAATACATACCTGGTGAAAGTATTCTGAATGTTCACTTAAAAGAAAATCAAGCAAAATGCACTTACAGCACTGTAGCTCCTTGGTGGGTGATATGCTCTGCATCGCTTTCTCCAGCTCCTCATCATCTTCCATCACTGTGACAGCGGCAAAAAGAATTAGTGAGATGTAATTTGAATACAGGTATAAAGCAAGTATAAAAATACACTATATATACATTTTATGTATACTGAAAAACATACTCATGGGTTCATGACGTGCACTTGAGGAACAGGTGGCGAGGGGAGAGATGCTGACTTTTTTCTCAGATACGCCTGTAGTTTGCACATTCGAGACCCTGGATAACACTTAGAGTTCATGATGAAGGCTGCAAAGCCATCAGCCCTGTTTCCCACACCTCCCGCCAAGTGCTCTTGGCACGACGGCCAAAGCCAACCAGCTGATCGTCCTCTGAAGCTGCTTGAGATGTGGACTTTTCTGATTCAAAACGCAGGAGAGATATGATTTCTTCAAAGCTGCGGGCATAACTAAAGACAACAAGCTGGCTTTCTTGTGCCCCTCTGATGTACACACTCCTGCAGCCTCTTCTTTCTCTCTGTGTTTGAGGAGGTAGACTGTGTAGCCGACATCATTTTCTAAAAGCCACTGAAATGACTTCCCCTTATACTTTCCAAACTGCAGGATGTATTCCCCCAGCACCTCTTTCCTGTCTGAGACGTCCCCTCCTCTCTGACGGACCACAGTCTGGGCATTTTGTTTGACTGTGTCCTCCCTCAGAGGTGCAGACTTGTCCTGCAGAGAAGGGTTGTCCTTCAGCAGCTTAGCTGCATCAGTTGGATCCTGGATCCTTTTTTTCCATGTTGACCTGTGACATATGAGGAAAAAACATATTAGACATGTATGTGATGTGTAAGATTTGACCTTTAATCTAACTGTAAAACATTGTGTGTGTGTGTGTCTTTCACACAGGATCAGTT
The DNA here is from genome assembly GCA_014281875.1 of Nibea albiflora. Taxonomy (NCBI): domain Eukaryota; kingdom Metazoa; phylum Chordata; class Actinopteri; family Sciaenidae; genus Nibea; species Nibea albiflora. The sequence continues at coordinate 47,005 of CM024802.1, forward strand.
ACTGTCTTAGCACTGCATTTAATTTAATTTGAATTTAATATGTCTGTGCATTGTAATAATTAAGTAAAATAGAGGAGGACAGCGGTGGGGACAGAGTTTGTCATCTAAGCATCTAAGCAGGCACCTTGGGCCTTTGGGGTGTTAAGGGCAACTTAAAACAGTCCTGAACTCTACTTCACCCCCTGACCCCCTCCCCCTCCCCCTGCCCCCGTTACTGTAGTGGTGCAGTACTATACTGACATATATGTCATATATATTACACTGCTACCCCACTACTTATATGTTTCTTTACATATAAACCCACACAGTGTGTTAATTAATGACAGTAACGATAGTTGAACTGGAGTAAGTAAGTAATAAAAGTCTTCGCGTATCTAACGTTACTGGCAAGTTTACCGTTTCGTTAACAACGAGAGAAAAGCTCCGGTCATGTCATTCAAAGTGCAAAACTCCGACACAACATACATATTATCACATCGTATCTTGTATTATCTATTATTTTATTTAGTTTTTCGTATAAAAGTCACTTACCTTTGTTGGATGAAACAAATGTGGCGCAGTACAAGTGGATGTGTTAATCTCGATGTCGCCTCTGCTCGCTTCTGCTCTGCTCTTCTCCTGTCACTCAGTTTTCATTCATTCAGCTGAAGCTGTTACAGCGCCAAAGCCGCAGTGGCCGGATGGCGCATTACATCCGTAGTGGTTTAGCACTACCATAGAGAATGAATGGAAAACGGTTTAGGTCCGTTTAGCAAAACAATTCACGGTCCGCGCGCGGGAAGACCGGGGTTCGATTCCCGACGGGGAGGTTTGCCTTTTCCACAGTCTCTCTACCGTTTGCCGAAAGAGACAACAGTGACGCCTCGGCGGCAGCACCGCAAGCGTGTTCAAGAGATGAAGCGGTTAGCATTTCTAGTAAAAATCGCTAGCATCAGGCACGTCCCGTTGTGCGCCCTGCCTTACACGTTGCGTGGTTTTGTGACACTCTGACTCACCGCAGCTCCATTGGAATACTCACGCACCGGAAACAGCCAAGATGTGTGTTTCCGCCCGGTTTCGAACCGGGGACCTTTCGCGTGTGAGGCGAACGTGATAACCACTACACTACGGAAACTTGCACGGGGAGCCACCAGGGGGGCCACCGCGCCCAGGCACGTGCTTCCTGGACCTCAAATGCTGTGCGAGATGTACATTTTTGTTTCCGAGAGATCGGATGGGATTCAGTTGCTGGGTCGGGGATTTTAGTGAGAGCAAATGCTGCAGGCACGCTACCTGCAAAGGTCCTTTCTGCCGGAAACAGTCCTTGATGGTAAATCTAGCCATTGGTCGAAAATGGTTGATTCCGGCCGTCCTGTGGCCAGAGGGAAAACAACAGCAGCCACAGCAAAAAAATAAAAAAAGACGTCAGCGGCTGAGCGGAATAACAAGAAATATGTGCAGAGCAGAAATAGGCAACGTACTGCAAATGAAAGAGAATAAGAAGCAGGAAGATCCCTTGAAAAGGTGACTGACTTCCTGGCGACCTTGGCAGCCCTTCCCAAGGACGGCTCCACTGACCATTTGACCACATGACTCAGAGTAACAACAAAGAACGAGCTGTGTTTCCGCCCGGTTTCGAACCGGGGACCTTTCGCGTGTTAGGCGAACGTGATGACCACTACACTACGGAAACCCGGGCATGCAGCTGAGCGTGCTCACGCGCGCGCAGCCAGAAGCAGCTATATGATGGACAGAACTAATCCGCGAACTCCCCAAACGCAAACAGATTACGAAATGCCCGACCAAAGAGGAGAACACTCCGGATGGCTGTTACACTACAAGCTGCAGTGCCTATCAAGAAATAGTCGGCCTCCCCGTACACTCCCTGGAACCGCTGTAACAGCGGCAGCGGTTCGGTTACGTGCCAAAAAGGCACCGCAGCGTTCCTCGTTAGTATAGTGGACAGTATCTCCGCCTGTCACGCGGAAGACCGGGGTTCGATTCCCCGACGGGGAGGTTTGCCTTTTCCACAGTCTCTCTACCGTTTGCCGAAAGAGACAACAGTGACGCCTCGGCGGCAGCACCGCAAGCGTGTCCAAGAGATGAAGCGGTTAGCATTTCTAGTAAAAACCGCTAGCAGCAGGCACGTCCCGTTGTGCACCCTGCCTTACACGTTGCGTGGTTTTCTGACACTCTGACTCACCGCAGCTCCATTGGAATACTCACGCACCGGAAACAGCCAAGATGTGTGTTTCCGCCCGGTTTCGAACCGGGGACCTTTCGCGTGTGAGGCGAACGTGATAACCACTACACTACGGAAACTTGCACGGGGAGCCACCAGGGGGGCCACCGCGCCCAGGCACGTGCTTCCTGGACCTCAAATGCTGTGCGAGATGTACATTTTTGTTTCCGAGAGATCGGATGGGATTCAGTTGCTGGGTCGGGGATTTTAGTGAGAGCAATGCTGCAGGCACGCTACCTGCAAAGGTCCTTTCTGCCGGAAACAGTCCTTGATGGTAAATCTAGCCATTGGTCGAAAATGGTTTGATTCCGGCCGTCCTGTGGCCAGAGGGAAAACCAACAGCAGCCACAGCAAAAAAATAAAAAAGACGTCAGCGGGCTGAGCGGAATAACAAGAAATATGTGCAGAGCAGAAATAGGCAACCGTACTGCAAATGAAAGAGAATAAGAAGCAGGAAGATCCTCTTGAAAAGGTGACTGACTTCCTGGCGACCTTGGCAGCCCTTCCCAAGGACGGCTCCACTGACCATTTGACCACATGACTCAGAGTAACAACAAAGAACGAGCTGTGTTTCCTGCCCGGTTTCGAACCGGGGACCTTTCGCGTGTTAGGCGAACGTGATGACCACTACACTACGGAAACCCGGGCATGCAGCTGAGCGTGCTCACGCCGCGCGCAGCCAGAAGCAGCTATATGATGGACAGAACTAATCCGCGAACTCCCCAAACGCAAACAGATTACGAAATGCCCGACCAAAGAGGAGAACACTCCGGATGGCTGTTACACTACAAGCTGCAGTGCCTATCAAGAAATAGTCGGCCTCCCCGTACAACTCCCTGGAACCGCTGTAACAGCGGCAGCGGTTCGGTTACGTGCCAAAAAAGGCACCTGCAGCGTTCCTCGTTAGTATAG